>OZ010713.1:16563737-16707651 GCA_963932345.1 Ophion ventricosus
AAAGTAGCTGGATCCTTCCGGAACTTGTGGCGAGCAAGGGCAATCGGTATTTCAACGTGTGATCGTTTTATTGTCAGAAAGTTCGAATGGATTAAATCGAAAAAAGTCATGGAAAGTAATAAAAAAAATATTACAGGTGATTAAGAACACGTCTGTCTCTCTCTCTCGCATCTTTGCAATTTTTCGCACACTTGGCGGCAAGAGAACAGTTGAAGCATTCGCCGTGGCTACATCAACGCCACTGTGCAATTGACGGCGGCGACGGTGGCGCTTCACCGATTATCGACTCAGACACCAATTGACCCGCGAACATTCAAAATTCTATTGACCGCACGAATGTAGCACCGGATTTGCGGGACCTGTATGTTTGTTCTTTCTTTTATGAGAGATAGGGTGGTAAGGGCACTTATAATTTCACGATATTCCGGAATTCGCCGGTTTAAACTCTCGTAACATTTCTTCACTCCTAGACTGCAGGGAATGATCATTTTATTTGGCTTCCTCATGGAGAAAATTTTCGTCAAACATTATTGTTCGACATTGTAATGGAAGTATGGTCAGTTATGTTATGAAGTCTTGAAAAATAAGGTTTCGACGAAATTTATAAGTGTGTGCTTGTTCACGGATTTTTTCGTGTTGCGCACGTATCATACAAGGTATATTCGGGCAAAATTTTGAAAAGATCGATTCGAGTCAGCTTTTTCACTGTACATAGTTGAAAACTAAATAACTTTCGCGACAGAAATTTTGTACCATTTTAGAATTAAATTCTATCCAGTTTAAATTCATATTGCTTATCTGGATAAATACGTGACGTCTAAATTTATCGTTTGTACAAGATTGACATTCATTTTCTCCTACATGCGTATATTTCCCGAAGATAAAACGCTAATAAAGATGAAAAAAAAAAAAAAAAAAAACAGTCGTCCACCATTTCAATGATGCAATTTATCTTCCAGAAGCACGTACAAACTACAATTTGAATAAACAGATCATTGCGTAATCAATACTTTGTGTTCATTTATTCAATGACGTAATTGCACGGCAAAAACGTCGATCCATCGAACAGTTCTTCACAGTTCCTGGCTCGGGTCAGCAATCATAGTTAATGAAAAAAACAATGTATAATTATGACTAATCTTAAATAGAATAATAATAATTACAGATAAATATATTATAGATTTGAGTTTGACGTGAGAAAAATGAGGAATATTAATGCGCTTTGCTGAAAATCTGGCTCATGATTTGTTCACGTTCACATTTAGTTTCATAAATAATGATGATAATACCAATAATTTCTAGTTCTTCAAAGACCGCTCGAGAAACGTCTCGACGGCTGGAGATCGTACTTTCTTATGTACAAAATAATACGAGACATAGAGAGGAATTTTCGAAAAGTTAAATAGAGCATCGCGAGCAAATTTGAGAAAAAAAAACCTAACGAAACATATGAGACGACGACGTTTCGCGAGTGGCACGCGATCGATCGGCGATGCTTGCACGGAGCGAAATAAATGCTCAGGAACAGTAAACAACGAGGCTTCGAGAAAAATAATTGCGGACATGAATTATTGGAGTTCGCTGAAATTCGGATGTCTCTGCATCCTCTCGACGTAAAGAGAATACAGAAGCTTGTTGTTTTCGTAATAGAAAGGATTGTCGCTGGCGTCTAGATCCGGTCGGTACTCCGAACTGAACGTACTGCTACCGGACGGACAACCGTCGCAGGACGACGAACCCTGAGACGGCTCCGAATGATTGGGCGACGGCATGAAATTACGGTTTCTCCATTCTGCGTCGACGTTCTCAGGATTGGCCGGCGCTTCTCGCAGTCCGGACAGACCATTGATATGAAGATTATTTATTCTCTTACTCAATGGTGTAAACTCGCTGATCTCTTCGTCGGCGCTTCTACCCCGCTTTCTGCGGCAAAAAAAAAAGTCTCTTCACAAAAGCAGCCGGTAGGAACCACGAATAACAAGCTCTAGAATTTTTTACGAAGTGTCTGGTCAGATCGATGTGTTGCCGAGACTTACATTGTGTTCCAAGAACCTTTTGTATCGTCTCGAACGAATAATCGCTAGAGATGCGTTAAAACTCATAAGAGTTAATATTTGGACTAAGATTGTCAGGAATTTGATAAGCAAATTCTTTTTTTCGTAAACAATCTCCATTCTAAAAGTAATAGCACGATTTTTTTTTTTTTTTCGCGAATCAGTTATCGGACCTTTTCGTCTACTTTTCTTTCGTGAAGAAAAAACTGTTATTAATCTCGAAGTATCGAGCCGTCAGTTGAGGCGATATCAGCGAATTATGGAAAACTCGGAGAAATCGTTGGAAATTGTTTTCTATAATCCGTCAAGCGACAAAATTACGTTCGATCTTTTGCAAGAGACGGTGGTGATTTTTCAAAATTTAGGCTTAGAGTTTTAAAAACAATTACGTAATTTAAAGAGAATGTAAACAAACTGACCTGTTGGCTTGTGTCATGTTCGAGCCTGGATTTCGAAAGCCCGGAGGGCTTGGGACGTCAGTCCTTTAACGTTCTCAGCATTCTCCTTTCCATTCGGCCTCTTCTCGATCGCTCTTTCGCTCCTCCCTTCGCGACTTTACTCACAAATTCTCCGATATTATTTTCAGCAATTTACTTTCCTCTGTTTTCCCCGTCGCGCGCTGTAGCCTGGGGCGGGGGGGGCTTAAGACTTTTGTCACACGTTAGCCCGCCTTCCACGCCTTGTGTGGTAAGCTTCGAGCTGCGAGAGTCCGCAAGCCACTCGCGAAGACTTACCAATGATTTTTGGACGGTGCGTGTTGCTGCGTCCCGGAAAGCCTGACACTCGATAATCACTGAATGATCGGCAGAACTTTACAGCTTACGCGTTGCATCAACAGAGATGACTGCGATTTTTCATTTTATTATTTACTGCCAGTTACGGTGATTTATTTATTCGCCGTTAGATGGCAGCACTTTACGGGGCCGACTTTCCAACTGTTCGACACAGCGATGCTACCTTGGCCACACGTATCGCGCTCACGCTACACAACCACGACGAAAGCTTAGATAATCGCACTAACCGGTGGATCTTGAGATGTACCCACGTTCGGTCGAGAAGAAACCTACGTCTAAGTTTTATCCTAGACAAATTACATTCCCGCAGTAGCTGGCATTTTTTTCTGCCAGGATCGATATCTCAGCGACCAACGAGCGCACGGGGAATTGAGGGGCAATTTTGGAAACTTGAACACATTTCCTACAAGGCCCTTTCATTGATTTTTTAGAAATAATGTTTTTTCCACCCTTAACATGAATTTGAAAAAAGTATAAACAAATTACTTTTTCTCGTGTTTCAGTAAATCTACCACTACTTTACAAATATTTATGGAAAGACTAACGTTGCCAGGTTTTTTCTTCAGCTTAATGTACACCCAATAGCCCTGTCAATTTTCAAATTGATCCATCAAAACGTTTTTTCGAACCGATTGATCCAAGTTTTACAAAACATTTAAAGGAACAAGTGTTCCTAAACATCGTGTCATTATCATGAAAATGAAAAGACGATTTTTTTTCAACTCTTTTTTCACAACTTTGTATTAGTTACTTGTCAAATTCAAGAAAAGAAAATCGATTTTTTTTAAACTTGATTTTTTTTAATTTGTTAAACATTTCAGGAAATAATACTGACTCATAGTATTTTTCTGAAAAAAGATGAGTTTTGGATTAAAAAAACTGTTTTTTGTAACCCTAATAACCGTCGCAGAAAACATCGATAATTAATCGCATAAATGTTCTCAGATCGAGTAGTGAATACAGCTTGGGCGTATCAACTTTTAATTAATGCATTTGAAGATAAGTGAAATTATGGTACGCAAAGGTCGAATCTTGTCTAATATGAGTCAGTATTGTTTCCTGAAATGTTTTACATATTAAAAAAAAAATCAAAAAGAATTTTTTTTTAATTTTTACAATTTTTTTTCTAATTTAACGAGTAACTAGTGCAAAGTTGTGAAAAAAGTTGGAAAAAAATGGTTCTTTTCATTTTGACGATGATTACACGATGTTTTGGAACGATACACTTGTTCCTTTAATTGTTTTGTAAAACTTTGATCAATCGGTCCGGAAGAACGGTTCGATGGATCAATTTAAAAATTAACTGGACTATTGGGGGTACATTAAGCTGAAAAAAACCTGGCAATATTAGTATTTCCATGAATAGTTGTAAAGTAGTGGTACATGTACTGAAACACCAGAAAAAGTCATTTTAGTTGTACTTTTTTCAAACTGATGTCAAGGGTGGAAAAAAATTGTTTCTCAAAAATCAATGAAAGGATCTTATAGAAAATATATTCAAGTTTTTAAAACTGCCCATTCATTCCCTGTGCGATCATTGGTTGCTGAGATATCGATGATCAAAGACAAGAGGATTCTTTCTCATTCAAAATCTGATATCTCAGCCAAAAATTGACGTAGAGAGACTAACAAAAAATCAAATTGTAGCTGAATAAACAAGCTAGCTGACATATCCATTAATTCAACTGAAAAAAATTTTCCGAGCCCGTGCACCCTTGAAAAAAAAAACTAAAAAAAATTGATAATTTTTGTCTCGCACTATTTCTTATGATTGCAAGATAACCGTAGCTCATAAAAAAATTTTGCGAAAAGATGTCAAAACTAGAGACTTGAAGCTTCAAAATGCTTTTTTTTTCATCTCAATAGGACCATTTTTCACAGAGATACAGCGCTTCAAAAAACATTGAAAAAAAGGGAGGAAATATTCTGTTCCTTTGATTCTTTGGAGTAGTGTAAATCGCTATATCTCTGAAACTAGACGGTCAAAATTCTTGATTTTCTCTTACCCACTTCGTCATACGTTTCTCTGTAATTGAGTATTAAAAAAATAAAAATCTGTAGAAAAGTTTCGAAGTTATTGCGTGAAATGTGAAATTTTCCACTGCTCCCCACAAGAACACGTGTAAAACGGTACAATATTTGAATGCCAATATCTCGAATACACAACGGTGAATCCTTTTGAAATTTTGCAGGTAATCACTTAATAGTGTTCTGAATGGGTCCTTAAAATAAAAATAAAATCTATAGAAAAACGCCTTGGCGAGACTACAACCTCAAATAAAATTTACATGATAGTCCATAATCACGTAACACATATGAAATATGAATCTTTCTATTGTATCGCTTGGTCGAAATTATGATTCAAAATTTCGAAGTGGTCGGAGCGTGTCATAAATGTTCAATCGGTAAAAAAAAAAACGACTCCGTGTTTTCTCCCAAACAGAGATTGTGATGGAAAAAAATAAAGAACGATTATGTTCGGTTTTACCACATTGGCGAGCACAAGATAAGTGCTCCTCCTTTCGAAACATTCATCATTTAGGAGAAACTTGAAAACGGTTTTCAGGACTTTGCATTCATTGCAGCACAGTCGGTATTTCACAGTCTTGAGGAAGTATCATCGGCTGGTAAAATACTTGTCGTCCTTTGGCTTCTCGGCAATCGGGAAGTGAATAAAGCGCCAATTGATTTTTATTCCCTACTTTATCCTCTGCCAATTTCAACAGTCATACGATTTCTTCACTTTCTTGCTTTACATTACAGTCACAGTTGTCATTCGGTTGCGCGTCAATAAAAGTATACTCCGGATGTTCACTTGCTAATCCGAGTTTGAGAAGACCGTTGATTTTATTTACCATTGGCAGAAATTAAACACTTTGATTTGTTCCTACAAGCGTGTGTAAAAATTTCCGGATGTTCGTATTACCCGTTGTACTTCTTCTTACCATCCATCGTGCTCGGATCTTGCAAGAGAGTAGCCGAGAGCGCTTCATACGCGCAAGTTCATATTTGAGGTTATGGTGCCCGTAATGAAAGACAATCACGTACATCCGGAATTAAATTTTTTGGACTTTTTTTCTATACTTTTCGATTGAAATTTCACAATTACATTTTCAACTCCGTGAACTTGGCGATCCGCGTTTGATTGTTCGATGTTTTTTAAATTGTAGTCGTTTGTGGGTCGCTTGTGGTTGATTGTGAGATCAATTGAAGCGTTTGTGAGACCGTTAATTATTTGAAAAAGGAGAGTTAAAAATTGTCGGTAAGTTACCGACCCGACTAACGGTGAATGAGACGGTAATTATTTTAAACGCCGGTTATAAATGATCTCACAATCAACCACGAGTGCCCCACACACGAACAAAATATTTAAAAAAACATCAAAAAGCCAAAGTTGAGTCGCTCACTCACCGGTAGTCAGGTCGGTAACTTACCGACAATTTTCAATTCTCATTTTTCAAGTAAATGACGCTCTCACAAAAATTCTAATCGATCTCACAATCAACCACAAACGACCCACACTCGATTAGAAAAGAGTTATCGAAGAGTCAAAATCAATCTGCCAACTTGCTACTAATTTTCAGTTCTCATTTTTCAAGAAAATAACGGTCTCACAAACGTTTCAATTGATCTCACAGTCAACCGCAAACGATTACAATTAAAGAAACATCGAAAAGGGAAAGTGAAGTCGCTCACTCACCGGTAGTCAGGTCGGTAACTTACCGACAATTTTCAATTCTCATTTTTCAAGTAAATGACGCTCTCACAAAAATTCTAATCGATCTCACAATCAACCACAAACGACCCACACTCGATTAGAAAAGAGTTATCGAAGAGTCAAAATCAATCTGCCAACTTACTACTAATTTTCAGTTCTCATTTTTCAAGAAAATAACGGTCTCACAAACGTTTCAATTGATCTCACAGTCAACCGCAAACGATTACAATTAAAGAAACATCGAAAAGGGAAAGTGAAGTCGCTCACTCACCGGTCGTCAGGTCGGTAACTTACCGACAATTTTCAATTCTCATCTTTCAAGTAAATAACGCTCTCACAAAAATTCTAATTGATCTCACAATCAACCACAAACGACCCACACTCGATTAGAAAAGAGTTATCGAAGATTCAAAGTCAATCTGCCAACTTACTACTAATTTTCAGTTCTTATTTTTCAAGAAAATAACGGTCTCACAAACGTTTTAATTGATCTCACAATCAACCGCAAACGATTACAATTAAAGAAACATCGAAAAGGCAAAGTCAAGTCGCTCACTCACCGGTAGTCAGGTCGGTAACTTACCGACAATTTTCAATTCTCATTTTTCAAGTAAATAACGGTCTCACAAAAGTTCTAATTGATCTCACAATCAACCACAAATGACCCACACTCGATTAGAAAAGAGTTATCGAAGAGTCAAAATCAATCTGCCAACTTACTACTAATTTTCAGTTCTCATTTTTCAAGAAAATAACGGTCTCACAAACGTTTTAATTGATCTCACAATCAACCGCAAACGATTACAATTAAAGAAACATCGAAAAGGCAAAGTCAAGTCGCTCACTCACCGGTAGTCAGGTCGGTAACTTACCGACAATTTTCAATTCTCATTTTTCAAGTAAATAACGCTCTCACAAATATTCTAATTGATCTTACAACCAACCACAAACGACGCACACTCGATAAAAAAAATATCGACGAGTCAAAGTCAATATGCCAACTTACCACTAATTTTCATATCTCAGTTTGCAAATAAATAACGATCTCACAAACATTTTAATTGATTTGACAATCAACCAGAAACGATTGCAATTAAAAAACACATCCAAAAGCCAAAGTCGGATTGCCAAATTCACGGAGCTTACATTTTCCACGCATGTCCTGTTCGAGAACACGATGAACTATTTTTTCGTTCACGATGAAAAATGATGCTTTAATATGTATGTTGCGAGCATTTGTTTTGCAATATTTCCATTCCGCAATAACTTTTTCTCCGAAAGGATGAAGCGTGCTCCTAAAAACCGGTGAAAGGCTCAAACAAACGCAAAGAGAAGAGCGAAACGTAAGAGGAAACAGGAGAAAGAGAGATAAGCTTGCCCGCAACAAAACTGTCTCTGAATTTTTTTTAAACCTGTGAAAGACAGAGTAAGACACTGTATCGCCGTAGAAATGTTTGATGCTGTACAGTCAAATTTCCCATGTGTAATAAATACGATGATTATTTCGCATATATAATACGCCGTAGCAACGATTTCAACTAGCGTATATGCATTGCCCGCCTAAACGATCTCTCAGTAATTTGATAGGAAACGTGAATCATGAGTGAGCCATGTTTCGCTGATACTATACGCTCGTACCAAGTGTAGCACACTTTAGTACACGGATGAGAAATAACGTATAATCGACGCTGCGAACGGCGAGAACTCACGGCGATGACCGATCACGTCGATGCGCCACTCGCGGGGCAGTGATTCATCATCCACTCGTCGAACTGTGGCGTGTACAGCGCCTAGTACGCGATACGGCCAACGAGATGGCCCGATAAGTCGAGAGAATTTGTATCATGTGCTTGAAACGTCCCACATAAGGTAAACCGACCAGTGAATGGACGAAGGACACCATACGATTTCAGATAGACTGTGAAATGAAAATATGATAAAAACTTTTTAATCTCTATAGCTGAGCAAAGATATTATTCTGATAGAAAAAAATATTCGAAGTAATTGCAACAAATAACATTGGAGGAATTGATAAAGTAGCGAATTGACGAAAACGCCAGTAAATGAACGAAATTACCAGCAAATGGACACTTCACCACCAGTAAATGGACGTGTAGTGCAGATGAACGCTGTAAATGATAACGATTTATTATGTATTTTTTATTAAATGCTCGATTTGGAGATCACTGTTTTGAGCAAAAATTATAATAAAGGGTGTCTGAAAATGACCTGACATTTTAAATTGCACGTCATTTTTTTTTTTTTGTGGCGAACATAAAGTACTGATCTTTGACAACTGCCATTGAGGTTTAGTCGTGGGGAATTGCACGATCGAGCAACGCATAGAAATTGTGAAAATTGTGAAAGTTATTGCAGACGAAGTTTCCATAGTCGTTTTGTCTCGCGCCGCGGCGATGTGAATTGGCCACCAAGATCGTGCGATTTGACGCCATTGGACTTGCTTTGAAAAAATTTAAGAAAATGCCTTGAAAAAATGTAAGAAAATGCTTTGAAAAAATTTAAGAAAATGCTTTGAAAAAATTTAAGAAAATGCTTTGAAAAAATTTAAGAAAGTGCTTTGAAAAAATGTAAGGGAACGGTGTGAAAAAAATCAAGAAAATTCCCAATTTGATACCCAAAAAATCACATTCATATTGGGTGTTCACACTAGAATGTGGCCTTAACGTGACATACTCAAAAAACTACCAAAATTTGTTTTGACAGAGAAACAAAATTACATTGTGTAAAAAAAGTTAACCCTTCGTGGTCACACTTCCAAATTCAATCGCGGTGGTCACACTTGGTTCGATTTTACCCAGTCAGTTTTCAAAAAAGTATTGTGACCAAACTATCCGTCCGAAGTGGTTCAAAAAATTACAGAACATGCTTTGAAGTTTCTAGATGATGTACTAAAAATATATTTATAAGAAATAAAATGGCAACATATTAAAAAAAATTCATGAAGAGGTGAAAACGCAAAAAAGACATCTTTTGCTAAAAAAAAATCATAGTTCCGTGAATTTTCAACATTTTCACGTAAAGTTTGTACATGATACTCCTTAGATAGCTACTTTTGGGAAAAAATAGTAGCATAGTGCGCGTTCCAAAAAAGTTATTTTTTTCCGACATGTGAGGAGGGTAAATTTTATGGTATGAGGATACTTCAAACTCCAGGTAAGATCGTGAATACACTCCCATTCGAAGCCGGGAACTACTATAATATATCGATCGATAATATACTACTATAATATACCCATCGATCAATTTTTGGCGTAAATATACGCCAAAAATTGATCGATGGATCGATTCTACCCAGGGTTACCACGAAGGGTTAAAAAACGAATAAAATTATGTTATGACAACATTTGATGAAATGTACATTGTCAATTCTTAAGGGGTTACGTGGGTTTGAAAATTTCAAAAAATCCATTTTTTTTTTTAATTTTATTATCTAATAATACAATATGTTTAGAATATTCTCTCAAAGTTTGAAGTAAATCGGAGTGAAAGTCTAGGAGAGAGAGCCTTTGGGAATTTCCCCACGTTGGGAAAGACCGGCCGGGAGCGACGCAGGTATACGCATTTTTCTCAAAACACTATTTTTGAAGTCGGTGGACACGATTTCTCAAAAACTAATGCACCGATCTTATTGAAATTTTGCACACTTCTTCAAAATAGCATTTACTAGTGATTGAACGAAGGTTTTTTTTCTTTCGATTACAACTAATTTCACAAGGCTATACGTAGTGTAAATTGTAACAAAAATTGAACTATTTTGCATATAACTCTGTCAAAAATTCAAATTTCAATTTTTTGAAAAATCCCTCGTTCAATCACGAGCTTTACTTATCTACTAATAGAAAAAATTTGGTTTTTTAATTTCAGATAAAGCTATCATGAGTTATCCTGACCACCACGAGGACACTTTTTTTAAGGGGTCTCCGGAAACCAGGTCCCACCGGCTGATTTCTCAAATTTTTGGATGCATTTTTTTAAAATATTGTTTAAATGTTGCTCTTTTATGTGCTTAACATTTTGAATAAAATAATTTATATATTATATTTGAAAAAAAATAGAGAAAATATGCTTTTTTGGTTTCTAAACCCACGTAACCCCTTAACAGTAATTAATTTAGCAGTTCTCAGCAGATGAGCTCCATTTTTCATTCTGCTCTGAAAATTGTCAGACTGAAGACTGCCCATATGTCCATTCACTGGAAAGAGGTTAGAATACAGCACCAGTGAATAAACATATGTAATTCTGACTTATTATTATGAATGTATTTAAAAATTTGCAAAATATCAAAAATTGTTTCTACCTTAAATGATAAAAGTAATACTTACCCTCGAAACTCATAAAAACTTTTGTTTTTGCCTTTAGAACACCTACTGTGCACAGCCGTATCGTAACTAAGTTGCGCGGTGTGCAAGTACCGGAAACCAGAAAAATTCCGTGTGGCGTCAAAATTCGATATTGATTAAGAAATTAAGAATTCGATATTAACTAAGAAATTGTTTTTAAGGACACTTGTGTTTTTTCGCTAAATTAAAAAACTTGTCCAACTTACAGGACTCGCGATTTTTTCATCTTTCTCGTATAGTCTCGTATCGTGAATGAAAAAATTGCTCTTGTCAATTTACGAAACATTTCCGACGATGTTGCTTCGTATTTGCACGAGGGCACAGAGAAACTGTAAAAAATCCATGCCTATACGTGCAGCCTTGAACGGTTTGGGAGGTCACCCATTCGAGTATTGGCCCAGATCGGCGCTGCTTGAACGACCGAGCGTCGATTAATTAGCGATCTTAGTCGTGCATGATTTTTTTACACTACCACTTTTTCACGAATTACGCCCACACCTCCGTGGCGATGAATACGTGTTTGTTTCGAATTTACTTTCCACTGTCTCAAAAGTATCACACTTGATTACGTAAAAAGACGAAATACGTTGCAGAATAGTTTTCCCGAGGAACATTGTAACATACGCGCACACAGAAAGGATCAAACGTTTGGGGTACATCCGTTTGGTCTAGAATGCCCCATATATGCGTACGTATACAGATATACTTGAGTAGATTCTAGGTAATGATCGTGGAATACGTGGAGGAGTCATTCCGGATGACTCATACAAACGCGTGTGTATGCTTTCAGCTTGGTTCATTCATCGCACGACCCAAGGAAATCCGATAATAGATTGATCGCTAGAAATTAGTCGGTAGTATAACATTCGTTCGACTATATATCTTTTTTTATCGCGCCTGTTAATAAAAGGCACGACGAAACCTTTTTTTTTTCCAATAAGAGCCTTGTTAGTGAAAAAGAAGAAAAAGTACTTTTATGTCATGTACTAAAAAAGACATTTTTATACTACATGTAAAAAAAGTCATTTTTTACTACATGTACTAAAAAAGTACTTTTGAGTCATGAACCTATATTCCTTTCTCGTATTCGTGCGATATATGGTGTTTCATCTTTACTTATTTAATTTGAAACTCATATTTATTTATTTAATTTGAATATATTTAATATTTTAAGAGAATAGCTTGAACCAATTAAAAAAAAAATTGAAACAAATAGAGTCGTAGTAGGACGTGAGGCAAGGAAAAGACCTATTTGATTTAAATAGATCCTATTTAAAATGAATATTTTTTTTGGCAGTGTCGATCGGTAGAGGCTTTGTCCGTTATCGATAAGTGGTAACAGCCAATCGTATCGACGATCACATCAGAAAGAGCGCCTCTCATTGGCGAGTTAACAATAAAGAAAACTATCGCTACGATTTACAGAATCGTGCTACTGCGGTCATATTTATACGGGAAGTGCGGTTTTGGATTTCCTGAACGTTTGTTTGCTCTTCATGAATCACGGTCGATTTAAATTCTACGAGAAACCGAGTGAATCATTTTCAGACTTACTGAATGAAAAACATCAATACAACTATTCGTATTTATCGATCCAGATACACCTGTAAGATACGATGTGCATGTTGTACAAGATTGGATGTTTATCCTCTGCAAATCTTGTTCCCGATATATATATATATATATATATATCACAAAGCCCCTGACCGCAATCGGGAAAGGCGAGATTCTCACGCGCCGTCTATATTTGGCTACGCGCACGTACGCGTGAGAGCGGTAGCAAAATCGACAACCATCCAAGCGACACAACTCCACAAAATCGCTTAACACGTCGTGTACCCACGCACTTAACTTTGGGAATCCGCGCAACTAGAGGATCCTAAATGGGACCGTGAACTATTCGAACTTCGGACAATGAAGATTCCAATAGCTCGTACTTATCGTTAGCGATCTATTGGGGTCGATTAACCGTGCTCCCGTGGAATAACGCTTGAAAAAAAAAACGAGCTTCGTGTGGATGCGGAAGGTTAGACACGCAATGTAATGTATAACAAGGAAGAAGTAAACTTTTGCATTCGTAACGTAAAAGAAAACCTAATCGAGGTTTATTGTCAGTCACAATGGGGCCCGATAATTTAGCATATCAATGCACGTCTATATAGTTTCCCTCGTTATGGTCTGCCCGTATATTTATACAGGGTAAACCGACCAGTGAATGAACGAATAACGACACTGTAGGATTGAGATGGATTGTAAAATGAAAATATTATGAAAACAATTTTTGTCATTGCTATAGGTAACAAAAGATATTATTCTGATAGTGAAAAAAAAAATACTCGAAGTAATTGCAACAAGTAATATTGAAGGAATTGATAAATAAGTAGCGAAACGACTAAATGGGCAGTTAATTGACGAAATTACCAGTAAATTGAAACTCGGGCGACCAGTAAATTGACGTTTAGTGTAGATGAACGCTGTAAAGGATAAACGATTTATTACTTATTTTTATTAAATGCTAGAAATGCTAGATCACTGTGTTGTACAAGAATTATAATATTCTTATACCTATGAGTATTACGCTTTTCCTATTACGATTTCGTAGGAAACACACAAAGGCTTGCTTGCATCTTAACGTGACATTTTGAAAAAACTACCAAACTTTGTTTCGAGAAAGAAATAGAAAATTAAAACCAATGAAATGATTTTATGACAAAATTTGATGAAATGTAGATTGTCAATTCTCAACAGTAATTAATTTTGCAATTTTCAACGGATGAGCGAAATTTTTCACTCTGCTTTGAGAATTACCAGAATAGAGCCCATATGTGCATTCACGGTAAAGAGATTGGAATACAGCACCAGTAAATAAACATGTCTAATTCGGACCTATTATTATGAATTTAATTAAAAATTTTGCAAAAAATCCAAGATCGATTCTACCTTAAGGACGTTATGTAGGCATACGTACGAGCTAAACGTTTTGGCCGCAGCGTATAGTAAAATCCAATGCCTATATGATGCTGTTGGTTATAAATTTTTGACAGAGCTTGTACACTCTGTATGTCCTACAGAGCGGCGCTGCAATCGTGCGTGACAAAAGACTTCAAGTTCTCAGTCACGGGCCAATCAGTTTTAGTAGTTTCCAGCTACGCGCCAATCAGCTCGTCGCAGCTGATTGTGCTCGAGTTCCGTGTGAAATAAAATTAATACTTTTTAAAAATCGATATCTCCGAAAATAAACGGTCAAAAATTGCAATTTTTTACAATATGAATCCCACAATAGTACTGCATACACGAGTGGTTTTATTAAAAAATCCTAAGATCCGTTTAGAACCCACAATGAAAAATGTGAGCAAAGTCCTATCGGTTTATGTGTTAGATATAGGGATCGCGTACAAAAAGACCCATATTCAATTGCAATTATCCCATAAACTAAACGGTGAATCGAATTTAAAATTTGGGCATCAGTCCATGCAGGTCATGTTTACACCATACTTAACCCTAGAACGGTAAACTGGGGTGAAAAAACCACCCCGGGCGAGTTTAAATCTCGCGCTCTTTCTCCCTTCCTCACGTTTCACGACTGACTTCTTTTAAGGCAGTAGTCTGCTTTACAGGCTTCAAAAAATCGATTTTTCGTTTTTGTCTTAAATCTATTCCAAAACTATCCAAGAATATGTGTTCAAAATTTTAGAGGCCAATTCGACATATTTTCGAAGCTAGATCAGTTTTAGTGGCCGAGCGTCGAGCAGGTGCGAATGCTCGGGCAAAACTTTACAGCCCGTTTTCTCGAGTTTTCATTTTCACAAGTTTTGGAAAACGGTGCCGGCGATAGTAAAAACAATATATGTCCGATCGAAAAAAACCAAAGTGATCTAGTTTCAGTATTGAATTATCTTCTATTTGAACTAAAAAAGTTGGACAAAAGTACTATTTAAATTACTTGTTTTGCAACTTAAAGTGAATTTTTTTTCTTCAAAAAAGTGCATTTTTTTTTCAAACTTCGAAAAAATTTGGAATTTCGTCATTTCTTCGGTATTTTTTTAGTTCATATAGAAAAGGAACTTATAAAAACTAAAAAAAAATTTGGTTCCACTGTTTCAGATGCATCGCACGACCTCCATCACCGGCACCGATTTACGAGTGCACACTCCAGGCGCCCCAGAAAAATCGTTACAACTTTGGCAAATTTCAATAATTTGTAATAATAAAAATTGTTTTTTAAAGCTTGAATATAATATACTATCGTCTCAAAATTTCGTTTACCGCAATCATTTCCTTCCCTTTAAAAAAAATTGTTGAAAAAACGCTTTTTTTTCGGCTCCTAAAGCAGACTACTGCCTTAAATTCCCAGACTAGTACCTCGTGACATCTTTTAAATTCCCAGACTTCGATTCCCGGAATAAATAGACTTTTTTCGAAAATCGAGTAAAACTAACCATCCTGTCTCAAAATTGTATATTTTCACTTTATAATGCCGTTGAATTTATTCAATTTCGTTAAAAATCAACGGAGATATTGCAAATTCAATAAAAAAAAGTCATTTTTACGAATTTTTCATGTTTTTCACCGTTTACCTCATTTTTTACTAACTTTTCCTACTTCAAGCGGAATCGCCGTAGGCCTACGTGATTCTCCATTAAAAAACGAAAAGAATGAGCCCAAGTTGAACCCTTTTCGTGAAATTTTACCGGAGATATGAATTTTTCAAAATTGGGGTGGTTTATCACCCCAGGTTACCATAATAGGTCAAAAAAAAAAAAATGAGTTTACCATTCTAGGGTTAAATTTCAGGCAATTGCTAAGATTTGACCAAAACTACAGAACTACCTTAAATAATAAAAATAATACTTATCATCGAAAGTCATAAAAACTTTTGTTTTCCCTTTTAGAACACCTACTGTGCACAGTAGTATCGTGAGTTAAAAATTCCGTGTGATGTCGAAACTCGACAACAAACGAAGAAATTGGTTTTAATGACATGGCTTTTTTTCGCTAAATTCTGATAATTCGAGTTTTTATCGACAATTCATTTTCTTTATTTATTTTAAATATCAATCAGCTTACGTCCATTTACTGATACCCATATCCACTCACTGCTCGTTGTACCCTATTCTCATTGACGATGAACTTTAAAGGCTGGACCTTGAACGTTTGATAGTGCCTCGAATGTGCGACGACACAATGCCATATATGGGTCTATCCCGATTTTACTCTTTTACTCATTCCTTTTTCAACTCTACAGTACGCACTGGGTATTATATATTACTACGTGTGTGTATATACTCTTACGGGCAGGCTACTTGAACGTGATGCCGGTTGTGTAGATGCCAGTTAGTCTTTTTTTTTTCGAGGCCTCGCCACCGAAACGAGAACGTGGGTGTGTGGATGCTCTCTATCGCTAAACAAGCTTATTATATGGCTTATTATGAAGCGCTCACCTAAATACGTATGCGCACATCGGCATGCGTGCGCTTGTATTCAATTTACCCGTAGATACAACGAGTACCCACCCTCGGTGATAGTGATAAACATGCGACGTTCCAGTTGCGTCAATTCGAAAGGGCTCGGTGTATACTGACTGAGAGACATCGATCAGCTTGACCGGAAGGACCTGCTCGTTTAGAAAAAATTGTGTCAAACGGACCGACGACGAGGCCGCAAAAATTGAGACGAGCGAGCAATGAGCTTGGGGACCCAAAAAACAAAGTCAATTTTGAATATTTTTTACTGATGAGTGTATTGGTATGACGAGGTTGGGATTTTATACATAATTAATACGTGGTCTCGACTAATTTGAAATTTTTTTAATTAAAAAATATTCATGAACAATGAAGTTATTTTTATTTAAACGAAGTGCAACCATTGCTGCGTGGGCAATCGGTGTAGGTAAAACTAGCAACTGGGGTAATCTGGAATGAGAAATAAAAAGCGTAAATTTTGAGAGAATGAAAGTGCATCAAGGAAGCGCTGCCACGGTCACTCTTAGAACTAAAAAAAATATATTTTTTTTTCGAATTTTTATCTCTCCGTAGGATATGCGACCATCTGCCGAAGAACAGGATAAAGAGCGTTTTATTTTATTTTCTTTTTCTCCCCTCTGTGCTGTGTGCTCATAAGCATTCGACAGGAAGTAGACGCCCGGTTTGGTATATTGTTGCGGGCGACGCCCTGTGCAGAGAAAACTACGGAGTAAAAATCTCCAATCTTATCGTCTTCCGTCTGAACTCGCGTACGCGATATAATTCATTTTACGAATCTTACATTTGTATGGTAAACACGGTATCACCGGCGAAAATGAAAAAAATGTGTAATTGCTTCCGGAGCACTGTTTGTAAGCGAATTTTTCGGCTGACGATAGAAAACGTCACTTACGTCGTATTCGCTTTTGAATGAAATCCGAAGATTTGTCATGCATAAAAGTTTCCTATGACCGGATACTTTCTTGAAATATTTGAAATTTATGTATGGAAAGCTGTAAAAAAAAAGTTCGCTTTCTCAACTCTGTCGAATCAAAAACTCTTTACAAAACGTTGAACGTTGAGCGTTTTTTCAATGTCAGCGTGACAATGGCAGAAATTGCCGCAGTTGCCAAGTCTATCGGTTATTTTTTCTTGAATAAAATTGCAAAATATTTACATTAAGGGGAGGACCCTTTAGACACCGGAAAATGAATTATTTTTCATGAATGTTTTTCTAAAGGTGATAAAATAATCGCGTCATTAAAAAATTTTGACATTATCTTATTACAACTTTCAAGTGTTAAAAAAAATTTCTTTTTTTTTTAACAGAACAAAATGGCAGCGTTATAATGTATTCCTTTAGACGCCTTTTGCGTGATTTTGAAAAGTGCTCTATTTGACTGATTTTTTCTATTGATCTGAAACAGAAATCGAAAATATTTTTCGATTATTGACATGTGTAAGGGAAGGATATACCTTTCGTATAGGAATATGAAAATTTCATATAGGAATAGGAATATGAAAAAATATGATTTCATATAGGAATATGAAAGAGTATAAAATTAAAAATTAAGTAGGCTTTTAAATCAAATTTTCACATTTTGACTATGTTCTCAACAATTTTTACCCCAAAAAAGTAATTTATTTACGCGGTAACCTTAAAACTTAAGTATATCCTTCCGATAATGTTATAGTGAGAAACCTCCCAAAATTTCAGCCGGATCGATCAACAACTTTTTGAGCTATAACATGAGCATTTTTTGAAAATGCATTTTCGAGATAATCGCGTTTAAAGTTTTCCTAGTTCACAGCATGCGGCCCCGGCGCGCTCTTGACTATTTGCAATAACTTCGTAAATATATCATAGTAGCTTCTACCCGCGACTTCGTCTGCGTGGATCTCGCAATTTGTGTTAAAATACCCCTCAATGGATCTTTTTTTTTAAGGCTGTCATACGTCATTCATAATTTAGTAAAATATGTGATATTATATTAGATTCTATTCGATTTTGATTATATTTTAGTCGTTCGTATTCTATGAGAATTAAAATTTCATCATTAGATTTTTTACAAAATTATAATTAAAATAATATTAGACGTTAGATTTTATCAAATTTGTATTATATTTGATTCGTTGTATTCTATAGAAAATTTGAATTTTGTCATTACATTAGATTTGACACGAGTGTTATAATTAGAAAAATATTAGATATATTTATATTAGATTTCATATTATATTATCTATTTTAATTAGATTTGATTTGTTTGTATCCTATAATAAGAATTATATAAGACTGATAATTTCATAATTGAATTAGATTCGAGTCATATATTAGAATTGGAAAAAATATTAGATGTATTTTTCATAGCCTATGTGTTATTCGAAGTACCTCTCTACATGTTTGCCAAATTTCATTAAAATCGGTTCAGCCGTTCAGGCGTGATAGTGGAAAAAAACATCAGGTATTCAGATTAGAAAAATATGAGATATTAGAATTAGAATGAAAAGTACACGAAGAGAATTAAAAAGTAATTTTTGTCGTGAATTTCACGGTAAAAATTACCGTGATATATTTTAGTGTGGTGACAAGTGAGAAAAGCATAATAATTCGTATGCGACAAGTTTTTTTTAACTCACGTTACAGAAAATTTCAAATACGTAGCTAAAATTTTACTATACAAGAAGGATAGCGCGCACGATAATTTTTACCGAGAGCACAATACATTTTCCTATAACACTCATTAAATTTTATAATAAATCTTAAAATAACTGTTATAAAGACGATACTTTTTTATAGACATTTTTGGAAGGCATAGAATAATAAAATGCACAGTAAAATTTCGCTGATATTATATATTTTTTAAATTTAAGTTTTGCGTATTTTGTTACACATGAAAATTTACTAGAAAATCTGGTAAAATTTTCTGTCTGAAGAAGAAATTTTATTTTATTTTCGTGAAAATCTGTGTTTTACTCAGTAATAATAAGCGAAGCTTCAGGGTTGTCATCTGGTTACCGTTACTGCACGGTAATTTTTAACATTTAATTCTCTCCGTGTATCCTATGTGTCATAAGCTATCTACATTTTAAATTTCATTGATTATATAATAATTTGAGTTTCATAATTAGATTAGATTTGAGTATATAATATTATAATTAGAAAAACATTAGATATTAGAATGAAAAGTATCCTATGTCTTAACCCAGGCCATAAGCTATGTACATATTAAATTTCATTGAAATCGATCGAGCCGTTTTGGCGTGATTGAGTAGCAGACAGACAGACAGACAGACAGACAGACAGACAGACAGGCAGACAGACAGATTTATAATATTATAGTTAGGATTTCGATTTTTCGATTTTCCAGTATACTCTCAATACATTATACCTTCGAAATATGTGGAAAAAAAAAAGAAATCGATTTTTAGAACATTGTAAAGAGTTTGCCCCCCTTAAATTGCAAAAATGATAACTATTAATATCATTTCCCGGCTTGAAAGTATTTTTCAACAATATTATGCGTTGGATATTGCCCAATAATAATTTATTTTTATATGATATTTTATTCGCAAGAAGTTGGCAGTCTGCCGAAAACTCATTGTATTATCATCCTCACTCTTGCAGCTAAGAAATGGTATGAAAACTCTTTAATCGCTTGACCACGGAAACGAACAAATATTGATATCGTTTTACAAGAACGAGGACGAAAAACAAAAAAATAATTTTATTCTCGAAAGAACATCATGCTACATTTAACGTCATAACTTTCGCCCCGATCGTGGTACAGCTTTCATTACGAGCATTCAATTAAAGCGCCACTTCGACCTTAGCCAGACAAGAACAAGGGAGAAAAGATCGAGGCGTATTGACCCGTGTGTGTTGGCTTTGGGGTACATGGGAAACGTTTGATAATGCCATGTCTATGTGTGGGTTTCGGCGTAGAGACGAATAATAAGAATCAACGGAGCCGGAAGTCGAACACGTCAGCGAAGAGGGGCGTGCGACTCTCGCTCGACAACGAGATCGCATGCATGCTGATGTTTCAGAGGAGCCACACACGGCACACGCTGCACTTCGTAATGACGATGACGAACAGCGAGCCGTTCGAGCAGTAAATCTAGTCATGGCGGTGGTGGGGACACGACGACGAGGGAGAGACGAAACGAACGAGGAGATTTTACGGATTGATTGCGTCGCGAGACCCGAAATTGGCCTAGGTCGTTGCGCTGGGTCCTAGTCACGTGACATACATGACATTATGAAACTAGTCGATGTTACGGCGATTGCATCGACCGTTTCGTGTTAAACGTTTAAACAATTTTAAGGGATTGCATCTATATGGTTTAACGAAAAACGAGACGTTTGATTTTTTGTTGTTGTTGAGAATAATGAAAAAGCAATCAAAATGAGGTTTGGAGGGTTTATCAACGGCTCTGTGAGAGGCACGAATTCTTCAAATTTCGTCCCTGATTTTCCTGTTTAAGGACGTTCTGTATGTACACGTGTGAGCTAAAAGTCTCGGCCGCAGCGTATAATGAAATCCAATGCCTATATGGTGCTGCTGATTGTAAATTTTTGTCAGAGCATGTACACTCTGTATATCTTACAGAGCGGCGCTGCAATCGTGCGTGACAAAAGACTTCAAGTTCTCAGCCACGCGCCAATCAGTTTTAGTAGTTTTCCAGCTACGCGCCAATCAGCTCGTCGCAGCTGGTTGTGCCCGAGTTCCGTGTGGAATAAAATTAATACTTTTTAAAAATCGATATCTCCGAAACGAAACGGTCAAAAATTGCCATTTTTTAAAATATGAATCCCACAATAGTACTGCATAGACGAGTGGTTTTATTTTAAAATCTTGAAATCCGTTTAGAACCGATAATGAAAAATGTGAGCAAAGTCCTATCCGTTTATGTGTTAGGTATACGGATCGCGTACAAAAAGACCCATACACAATTGCAATTATCTCATAAACTAAACGGTTAATCGAATTGAAAGTTTGGGCATCAGTCCATGAAGGTAATGTCTACACCGTACTTAAATTTCAGGTAATTCCTAAGATTTGAATAAAACTACAGAACTACCTTAAGGCGGGCAACCACTTTAGGAGACCGAAAGTTAGATGATTTTTTGGATTTTTTTTATTGTGAAAAAAACGGAAATTTTCGCAACTCTGATAATAATTTATTCATATTTTCATACATCTCTGGTCATTTTTTCGAGTTATTTCATCCACTAATTAAGGTGTAATCCGCTGTGTCCCAAGGAACACGGATTATCTTTGATAATTTATTAAAAGATCATTTCTAATAAAGATATTAAAGATAAAAGCCTTTAAAAAGGACCCTTTAACTTTCATAACAACGCGTCAAGGCGTGTCCTCATCGTCGTTGTCGATTTGCAGGAATTGTGCAGCTCGCAATTCGCATCTGAAATAGTCTAACAAATTTTAATACATTCTTGAGATGTTTTTTTAAGAACGTGAAGCGAAATTTTGAAAAAAAATCGAGAATTGAATGTTGGAACATGTTTGAAAAAAATGATCGATTTTTAGAATTTTTCTCCCGGCATTTTGCAATAATAAATATGTTTTAAACAATCTAATCTTTCCAACTTTAGGTTCATGTTTTAATAAATTATATTATGTAAACGTGTTCCAAATTTGAAAATGATCCATCAATTAGTTTTTAAGTTATGATTCCCGCGAATTGAAAAAAAGTCGTTTCGAAAAAAACACGTTTAAAGTTTCACAAATTAAAAACTCAAAGTCAAAGGTGTTTAATCAAATGATAAAGTGTCTTACCGATTAATCAGCGATTCCAGCACCATACAGCAGTCCTTCCTCTTCCTCATGCAACTCATTTGAAGCTTGTATTTCCTCTTTACGAGCTTTTCGAGCTTCTTTTGTCTCTAATAAACTTTTTCTATTTTGCCGAACCACGCGCATCTGATCCATTTGCTCGGCATATCTGTAGCTCTGTCTGCCAACTACGATTTGTAGTTCATTCATAACCATGAGCAGGGCTGGATTTCCTTCATTGAATAAAATAACAGCAAGAAATGCCGCTACTTCGATTATTTTGTACCCAAAATGGAGATGTTTTAGAACTAATCGCCAAACGGTCGAGTTTGGGTTTGTTTGGGTTATGAAAACCGAAACAAACCCAAACAAACTACCTCACTGAGCGCTCGTGGATACCTGAGCGCGCTTGAGAGTCGAGCGGAGAATCTTCATCATTTATATACGTACCGTTGGAAGGAATCCGAATATCGTTTTGAAATTTTCAGGGTATATTCTTAAGATATTTTGCTAACGATTTATGAAAAAAAAAAGATTTTTTGAAGCTTCTAAAGTGGTTGCCTGCCTTAAAATGAATATTTACATGAGTTTTCGAACCTTTAATTTCTAATGTCTCACCCGGTATATGGATCGTTCCGTACGAAACCCGTGCTTGATGATGATATTTCTCAAACTGAATCTAAATTAGTTCGAAATATTTTTCAAAAAATGTTTTGCAAACAGAGATTGTCAAAACAAAAAAAAAATGGACAAGACGAATTCGCTTCAACATTGAATTAGAAAGGACAATGAAATATGTATCAAGCTCGAGAAGCCAGACATTAAACGTAGGGCGGTTCGTCGTGGAATACCTCGTTTATTTTACTATGATTGTTATTACTAAGGGGGCAAGCATAGTGAACGACTTATAGTGATCCGCGCCCCACGTATGCAGCACTTTATTCAGACATTTTCACACCCCTTCTCTGTGAAATAAAGCACTCCGAATCGTCAAATTTTTTGAAAAAATGTTCTTTTCACATAATGGCGCCCGATTGAAATTTACATTCATTTTTCAACCTAAATTTGCGAGTTTTCTGGCTTGATAGAAAAAAATCATTCGGTAAAAAAAAAACTCCTACGATGTGTCGGAATATATACATTACACGGAGAGAATTAAATGTTCAAAATTACCGTGCAGTAACGGTAACCAGATGACAACCCTGAAACTTCGCTTATTATTACTGAGTAAAACACAGATTTTCACGAAAATAAAATAAAATTTCTTCTTCAGATAGAAAATTTTACCAGATTTTCTAGTAAATTTTGATGTGTAACAAAATACGCAAAACTTAAATTGAAAAAATATATAATATCAGCGAAATTTTACTGTGCATTTTATTATTTTATGCCTTTAAAAAATGTCTATAAAAAAGTATCGTCTTTATAACAGTTATTTTAAGATTTATTATAAAATTTAATGAGTGTGATAGGAAAATGTATTGTGCTCTCGGTAAAAATTATCGTGCGCGCTACCCTTCTCGTATAGTAAAATTTTAGCTACGTAATTGAAATTTTCTGTAACGTGAGTTAAAAAATCTTGTCGCATACGAATTATTATGCTTTTCTCACTTGTCACCACGTTGAAATATATCACGGTAATTTTTACCGTGAAATTCACGACAAAAATTACTTTTTAATTCTCTCCGTGTACATTTTACGAATCTTTTCGAAATTTTTGTTTCAGATCAACCGACTGCCTGCAATCATCGGGACGGCCAGCAAAGGACATTTTTTTACACCGACCACATTAACAGCGCTCCCAGTTAATATATATATTTATGTAAAAAATTGTCGATATACCTCACTATATATACTTTCGAATAAAACAAACTTGGATGAAATCGAACAAATCGTTTTTAAGATAATAATTTCCAAAATTCACCTATTTTTTCCGCGGTCTTCTTGGGTTCGCCTTCTTAATTTTATTAGTGTAGAATTATGAAATCTTTCAAATTTATAGCTCCTTCGACAATTAGCATTTGCTATTATAATTTATGAGTCATCTTCATTATATTTATTTTTCTTATTTAGTTTTCTTTCTTTCAGTGTTCTAATCGTTTCAATTTTCTGTATAATAATAGCCAAATCGCTAATCATTTTTTCAGACGTACAAATAACTGCTATTTTCGATTGTCGTCTGCAATTAAATTTTATTTGTCATCGATTTAATTCCATTCGATTGCCATCTGCAATTGAGTTTTATCGACTCGCGTTACGTTCACCAACATGAACAAAGTGTAAAGAAATGCGGAAAATAAAAAATGATCAAAGACCTTTTGTAAAGATGTTGATAGGCAATCGATCGAAAAACTTTCAGGGCGTAAATTTTTCATCGTTTTGCTTCGTGAACACACGATTCAATTTAAAAATTAGTAAATCGAAATGATCTGGTGAATATTGACCTTTTTTTTAATTTAATAATCGTGAAAGGAAAATACACGTCTTAACTGGCTCGTTCGTGTTTTCATTTTAAATTGTTCATTTTCAAAATTGACAAAGTATAGTTCATGCTGAAAATTAATAAATCAAGACCATTTACCGAATGTAAACATTTTCTTACTCTATTTCCGTAAAACTTAAAAAAATCTTATCTATGTGGATAAAGAATTGCAGACGATATAGTGCAAATGAAGAATTTTTCATGAACGACCCGCATTGCACACGGCTGTGGATTGTCGAGCCTGGTGTTGCCAAGCTCGGCTCTCCCCATGGGGGTTTCTCCTCGCATCTGTCAGGACATATACATACATTATATATAGATAAAAGGTACGTATGTGTTGTAGGACGATATATAGTATACGGACATGGGATGAGTCATGGTGGTGGGCCATGAACACCCCCAACTTGGGCGTGGTGCAGACTCCTATGCGGACGTCTCTCATCGATCCCTCTCGAGCCATAAGCCCCCTACGTTTCCCGGACCCCATTGCCGCTTGCATTTCGTCTATCCAGCCTGATAAAATAAAAGTGCAATCCTTGCGAATATAAAAATCCTCGTTCTATAAAACCCTCCTTGTTATTCCGACTATTTAAAATTTTGCCGTATCATTGATCGCCCTCTCCCGCGCCCCTTAGTTCACGCAATTTCCAATTTACGATAACAAAATCATCTTTATTTCATATAATAAAAATGGTTTTTTTTTCTGTTGGTATTTTAGTGTCGATATAATAATGCTTTTTCTGCAAGTGCCAAATTTCAGTCTCGTTTCAAGGGTGTTTAGTTGAAATTTTTGAAAATATGGAGTTTTTCGGAGGATTCTCAAAATATAATATTCGGAAAATATTCTCTGGGAATATTAAGTAGATGTGTTCAAAATTAAAGGAATTATGGGCGTTCATAAGTAGGTTTCGCAAACCGACGAACATTAAACGCGTTTTTGTCAAAATTACTTTTTCAAAATCGGTGAGCACGTTATCTTAAAAATCACTGCACCGATCACCTTCAAATTTGACAAGCTTCTCTTACATATACTTAAACGAAGAATGTTTTTCGACGCATTGTTCTTTTTTATCAACGTAAATAGAGCGTTTTTTTTCACCGGAAGTGTAAATATATTTCATTCACTTACTGAATATAAATTAAATTTGAATTTGAATGAATATAAATCAAAATATAAATTATTCGCTTGATTAACGAATTAAATATTTTAACCCTTCGTAGGATCGACCCGTCGATCAATGTTTGGCATAAATATATAATAGTTCCCGGCTTCGAATGGGACTGTATTCACCATCGTACCTGGAGTTTGAAGCATCTCCATACCATAAAATGTACCCTCTTCACATGTCGGAATAAATATCTTTTTTGGAATGCGCACTATGCTACTATTTTTTTCCCAAAAGTAGCACATCTAAGGAGTATCACGTCCAAATTTTAGGTAAAAATGTTGAATATTCACGGAACTACGATTTTATGAGCGAAAAAGTGTCTTTTTTGCGTTTTCACTTCTTTATGAATTTTTTTTACCATGCCGCCATTTTATTTCTTATAAATAAATTTTTCGTACATCATCTAGAAAGTTCGAAACATGTTCCGTAATTTTTTGAACCACTTCGGACGGATAGTTCGGTCAAAATACTTTTTTGCAAACTGACTGGGTAGAATCGACCCAAGTGTGACCACCGCGATTGAATTTGAAAGTGTGACCACCAAGGGTTAATAAATCCTTTGTCCAAGCACTAGATAGCTCCATGCAAAAAATAAATGTGTTCGATTTTTTAATTTCGGACGATTTGTTTCCGCGTAGCTGTGGTTACCGCAAAGAACGTTTTTCAAACAGCGGTCTGCACAAATCATTCTATCTACCACGCTTGTGAATATTTTTCACTACATACATTTTAAAAGATACTTAAAGCTTAAATTGTTAACGATACCTAAAGCTCTTCAATGTAATAAAAAAAACATTTAAGCCTGCACACGTTTTCCCAGAAAAAAATCACGAAAATTTGTCTTTTTTCCAGCCAATAGCTAGGTGTAACCCGCTCATTGTGTGGCAAGCTCCAACTGCGCGTTGACAGACAAGCGATAAGATCATCGCGAGCTTCTGTTTTTTTTTTTCCGCGTAACGCTAAACGTTTTGATCGTGATCGTGATCGTAAGTGATAACACGGAAATATCCATATATGGATATACAGTCGCGGTTGAGTTTCTATTCTTTGGAATTCCAGTCCCTTCGAGGAATTAATTTCTCCTTAGACGCGACACTGCATAGAAAAGCTAAAACGTAGCGCTCGACGCGAAAGGCCACTATCAATGTGACAGATAGACCTTATCAGCGTTTTTCGAAACAACACGTTTCAGTGATAAATGAGGTTTCCACGTAATCGCTCTGTTAACGAGAATGAGACGTCGAAAAGTATGCTCGATGAAGCAAAACAATGAACGAAAGTCTATCGGGTCATTCTATAAATAATGCAGTTTTTTTGGTTACAGTTTTCTTCACGGATGAGTAAATTTTGAAAGAGGGGCCGTGAAAGTCTTCTAGAAAGAAGAAACAGCATTGTAGAAAATGATAGAGTATATTTGGTATTAAGAAAAACTCGTGTATCTTAATTTTGAAAAATAAAAGTATTAAAAAAAGTGCATTATCTATGAGATGACCCAATAATATGGTTTCGATTACTTCGCTGAGATGCAAAAAAAAAATATATATATCAGCGAGGAAGAAAGATTGCGAATTTGGGTCATACCTGGCACGTAGAAATGCGCACCGTAGAGATAAAGATGATGCCCACTCGGTGTGTTTGAAGTTCGTTGAATATACAATAAGATAACTCGCTACCTTGAGAAATTATAAGACAGATATAGATTGAGGATAATTTTGATAAGGAGTGTTTTTGTCGATGGGATTCTTAAACTTCATATAGGGAAATAAATTTTGACAAATATTAATTATCAAATATTGTAATAAGCTAGAGTAAGCTATCGTATTGTATGGTATGTACGGCTGATTTTTTTGCTATGTTAATCTATTTGTTAATAGCAAATCATTAAAGTTGTTTTCTTGTCGAAAATCGAACTTTTTTTTACCTGCAGCTTGCCATTTTCATAATTTTCAATGTTTGAAGAACGTATCCAATTGTACGAAGATTTGATCATTTTACTGGATGTACATTGTTTTTATTTTCCATTTCAGATCAATCTAGTTTCAGTTTCCATTTCAGATCAACGGCAGCAACTTTGTTTGAATAATAATGACTTCATTATTTATGAAAATTTTTCAATAAAACGCATACTTAGCAAGAGTATGTATTAATTGCGTGTAAAATCCCGAGCTCGTCGTCCCAATACTCTCACCAGAAAAAGATATCGAAAACCGACCTGTTTTTTGAGCCCCAAGCTTATAATGTATTAAAAAATATAATCGAAGTAGATATCATGGAATATCGCTGCGAGAGAAATTCTCAAGCCATAGTCGCGATTATCGTGAAGTTTGCATCGTTGTTACGCAACAAAATGTCTTTTTCATATTTTTATTTCCTCATTTTTATTATTTTACAAAATATTGTTTTTCGGATTTAAATTCTGGATCTCCAAATAAACGACCTAAAAAAATGATTGAGGGATTTTCGTAATTAATATTTGCCAAAGAAAATTTGAAAAATAGAAAAATAATCACTTTCACTATCTCGTAGGCCGTGATTAAACCAAAAATTGATTTTATTCGACCATACTATTATTTCTTACCGTGCAATAATTTTTATTTTGCATCGTTGATACTCGTCCCGGTCGCCATGTTTTCAAATTAGAAATACATTGACAATTTTTAATATCCGAATTTCATCGATCCATAATTGAACAAGTATTGCATTTTATTGAACAAATTGTAATAGGTATTTACATAAAATACAATAAAAATAGCATACCATACGGAATTCGTTTATCCAAAAATCCCTTAAATTACCGATAACGATCCAGCTTAAAGATACGAGATAAAAGAAAAGGAAATGTTGTATATAATCCGAAAGGCAAACAACACATGTTCCCTGATGCCTGGCGGAGACGGGAGAATTCCTCTCGCAGCGATACATTTCAAGCCACAGTCAACACACACGTATATACCGCTATATTTACAGAGTGAAAAATCTAACGAATTCCAAGCGACAACTGTGGCTCACTCAACGTGAAATATCGCTTATAAAACTATTGCAGGATTGACAGAACTAACATTCGTGTCTACAATCCCTCTGGAACTTAATTACCCCTGGCTAAGAATTGCGTATGACTCATCGAACTCGCAACGTTTCGTCGAACACGCACAATATTCGGGAGAATATAGTCGAGCATAAGGCATCGTTTGTGAAGGCGGAAGTAACGCAATGAAATATAAAAGGTTAGAAGCGCATGGCGCTGTTTTTATAAGACAGAAACAAATAAATCATTCCACAACACTCAGTTTGCATCGTTGGGATGCAACGAAAATATATATATTTTTTCGTACTGCCGAATTTTTTTCACCACATTTACGTTATAAAAATCACTGAATCATTTTTGAACATCCTTTTCAAGGATCCACAACGTAAAGCCAGAAAAAAGAGTTTAAACTGTAAAAAATGAAGGAACACAAACAAAAAGAATCTTTATTGCATCCCAACGATGCAAACTTCAACATCATGAAATAGTGAAAATCGTACGCAGAGAGAAAAACGTCAGTTCGAAGACAGGGAGTGTCACTCTTCGCAAAGGGAACGTTAAACGATTGAGAGATCATCAGAACATCTTCAGACAGATCAGCTAGTCGGCCAATCGATTCCGAATGGGTAATGGAAACTGCTCCACGGAGGTCGGGACGTTTGGTTTGATAGAAATTTATGCGAAGACAGTATTCAGCAGATCCCGTTTCAAGGCCTTGGAGCAAGAAGGAAAACTCTGCATTCCTTTACAATGCGAAAGTAAATTATCGTCACGACGCGTATATATATATATATGTTTGGGTTCATTGTCTTTGGAGTTCAAGTAATGCTATGCATGAGCGAGCCCGCTCACAATAAACCTACTTTCTGTCAGTGACAAAATCACGAAAAATCAACTTGCACCCGAGCAGAGCCTGGTACGGTAGCTAATTCTGGATACACTGGATTTTTAAAAAGATGTCTCCGCAATGTTCGGTATTTTCTTTAATAGCAAATATATTTAAATTAAATAAATAGAGATTAGATTCAAATAAAACGAATAAAGCTAAAACACAATATATCGCATGGATACGAGAAAGGAATATAGGTTTATGACATAAAAGTGCGGTGAAAAAAAGTTAAATTATTATTTTTTTTTACCAACAAGGCTGCTATTTGGAAAAAGGGAAACATATATCGCCATACCTTTCATTAACAGCCGCGACTATTTATGTACAAAAAGACCTTTTCCTCAACTGCAGAATGTTACAACAGTCTTTTAATGAAAATAAAGCCATGAGATTTTGGAGAATATGAATCGTGTACCATTTTTTCGTCTGTCTCTTTTGTCGTATACTACCAGATGAAACCAAATCACAGATTTATTAAGAATAAATAAAATATTTAGTTATCAGGCGATATTAAATAGATCTTGATTTGAATAAATAAATATTGGGTGAAGTAAAAAGTTCTCCGCTAGATGTCTTCAGTGAGCCATATCTCACGATGTATTGGTACATCGCATCGGGTCATACTATACGGCGATTTAAAGGTGACATTACGCTTCAAAAAAAGTTCTTTGACAGTTTTGTGTTTGGTGAAGCCAATTGTGTGTTACAGCGTTCCAAAATGGAGGTAAAAAAACAGAAAATTCGATACATTCTTCAGTACCACTACGACCAAGGTGAAAAGGACCGAATTTGGACCGAATTGATGCCTGCGATTCTTTGCTGAAACGTAACGAAATCGACCCATTTTTTAATGGAATGGTGACTGGCGATGAAAAATGGGTTACATACGAGAACAACAGCCGAAAAAGATCGTGGTCCAATCGCGGTGAGCCGGCCCAAACGATCGCCAAGCCTGGATTAACGGCCAAGAAGGTTTTGCTGTGTGTTTGGTGGGATTGGAAGGGAATCATCCACTATGAGCTGCTCCCATCGGGCCAAACACTCAATTCGGACCTCTACTGTCAACAACTGACCAGATTGAAGCAAGCGATCGACCAGAAGCGGCCAGAATTGGCCAATAGGAAGGGTGTTGTGTTCCATCAAGACAACGCCAGGCCGCACACATCTTTAACGACGCGCCAGAAGCTCCGAAAGCTTGGATGGGAGGTTCTATCGCACCCGCCGTACAGTCCAGACCTGGCACCAAGCGATTATCACCTTTTCAAGCATTTGCAAAATTTTCTTGATGGCACGAAACTGGCCTCAAGAGAGGCTTGTGAAAATGAGCTGGTCAAGTTTTTTACCAATAGGGGCGAGGCCTTCTTCAATCGCGAAATTATGAAATTGCCTTCAAAATGGACAAAAGTTATCGAACAAAACGGCGCATATTTTATCTAAATCCGATAATCCTAACTATGTTAATTTCATCGTCGAAATAAAGCGAAAAAACGCTCAGAACTTTTTACTTCATCCATATATTTAAAATAAATATTTTTAATAATGGAATGTAATAGGAAAAATTTGATTTCACGAAAAATCTAGTTAATACAAAGTAACAGAAATGAAATAGACGCATCTATTTAATATCAAAAGAATTTTTCTGTCAGTGTATGTTCGCTATACATTTGCAGAATCGCCGGTAGAGTGCGAAACAAGCTCGTGAATCACTCGACACACGATAGGGTGTCCCCTGCGTGACTAATTTACGAAATAGTATACGCACTAAAGGCAGCGAAGCAAAAATTCAGTATTTGGGGAGTCTCGGCTACTTTCGTGAAGGGTGTAATGGGATCTTCGTTCGTGTTTCCATGAATCGCTGATGGATCTGATGTCCATGCTGCAAATAAGTTGCTTTAGAGTATTTACTAACGATAGCATCACAAAAAGCAGACAACATCGTAAGAAACGAAACATGAAAGTGCTTAGTAAAATTATAAACAAAATCAATTTAATTGGCTCTCAATGGCATTTGATGTGTGGCTACCATTCTACCATGCAGGTTGAAATGGGACATCCTGTATATTACAGCACAATGTATGAGTTATACACGTTACTCGTAATTTTTTTCAAGTTGAACGTTAATAACATTTACATGTACATTTTAGACTTAAGGAGGTTGCTCAGGGTCTTTGCGGGGTAGGCGGCAATAGGGAAACGCATATGCTTTAACACAGGCTCCTGTAACGGCTGCCAACTCCGAATAATCGAGTTTTCGGTTACGTAAAATAAACAAATTTCAGCTAATAAATATATGGAATGCATATAAAGCAAGTAGAAAATGGAAAGCAGCAAAAAAAAGTCGTTGAGCCGGAAAATGAATCCGCAGTCGAGGAACGAAGCATAATTGATTTGAAGGTTATGTCGAAACACACGCAGTGCAGCTTCTGTCAAGAGGAATTGTGGATAAAAAATATCGAACATGAAGAAAAATACCTTCTTACGAACATCTTTGCGAACATTTCGTGATGTATTTCTCTCTCTTGTAATCATTCGAAACAATAATAATAAAAATTATTTAAATACTTTTTGTGAAACCGCGGTGAAAAATTTCTAACGAGGAAGCAATAGTTTGTGCGTTTCTAATTGTAGTGCATATTCCAAATTGATTACCACGTATCGTAGCGCGCTTCATTGTTATACGCAAATTAGCTAAAATTTTCGGTTTTATTTAAAGAATATCTCGATAACGAGGCATACAAAACGCTTCACACTTCGTTGAAATTATTCATAAAAATGTCAACAATTTTTTCCGTCTATTTGTATTTAATTCTTCATATTTTTATTATGTTGCAAGAGTCGTATCAGAGTATCAGAGTTATCGTAAAGCTTTCGTTACGTCGCCCGTGTATAAGAGCCTAACTTAAATAATTAATTGCTCAACAATCATGCAAACGAATGACTTCAAATTTTACACGGAGTCATAACACCTGTTCTCAAATGTCCTCAATAAATTTCAGGATATTGTTATCGATACGCGATAGCTGAGCAACCTCGTTAATTATGTTTATATTAATACCTATTATGTTGCTCTTGTTGATGTTATTACTTGAGTTTGTCATTGTTGTTTTCATTGGCATTATTATGATTATTAATATTTCTCTTCTACTACTTTTTTTCTGCTGTTTTTTAAATACTTTTTATACTATTATTATTACTATTATTTTTTACTATTTATTGGTTCGTTCCAGCCGTACAGGGTCTTCTCTCCCCTTTTTACGAGCCCCAACCCACCTCCAAAACTTCGTTCTGTCACCCATTCCACATCACCCCTCTATATCTCCACGATTCCACAATTCCCCCGTCTACCTCCCACCCCCCCCCCCCCCCCCCCTGCAGCCGCAGCCGACTTCCCCCTCTGTATCGTATTCACCATGACATGTCTGCCATGGGCATAGGGAAACTGCGGAAAACCTATACCGATCACAGCCGGTCCCAAGTTCGCCTCCCAGTCACGGAACTAGTAGTCTTTCGCCAAGGAATATCGAAGAAAAATATTTCACGACGAAAGTGACGCACGCGGCTGGGATTCGAACCCGCGACCTCCCGATCCGCAGGCCAGCACGCTAACCACTAGACCAACGCACCGGGTCCTGTTATTCCTTACTATTATTTCTACTATTATCATTTCAACAAACGGTCCATATTATTTTACATTGCCAAAAAAAAAAATTAATTTAAATAGGATCTATTCAAAATCAAATAGATTTTTCCCTTGTCTCACGGCCTACTACGACCCTATTTGTTTCAAATATATTTTTTTATTTGTTTAAGCTATTCTTTTTAAATATTGAATATATTCAAATTAAATAAATAAAGATAAAACACGATATATCGCACGAATACGAGAAAGGAATATAGGTTCATGACGTAAAAGTGGGGTGAAAAAAAGTTAAATTATTTTACTTTTTTTTTTACTAACAAGGCTGTTATTTGGAAAAAAAAAGAAAGGTATCGTCATGCCTTTTATTAACAGGCATGACTATTTATGTATAGAAAGACTTACCATTTACCTCAACTGCAGAATCTTACAACAGTCTTCTAATGAAAACAAAGCCATGAGATTTTTGAGTGACTGAATCGTGTACCGTTTTTCCGTTTGTCTCTTTTGTCTTATACTACCAGATGAAACCAAATCACAGATTTATTAGGAATAAATAAAATATTTAGTTATTAGACGATATTAAATAGATCTTGATTTGAATAAATAAATATATTTAAAATAAATATTTTTAATGGAATGTAATAGGAAAAATTTGATTTCACGAAAAATCTAGTTAATTCAAATTAAAAAAAATCAAACAGACGCATCTAGTTTATAACAAAAGAATTTTTTTGCCAGTGTACTCGAGAGTACAAGAAGCATTCGAATTATTATAGAATGCTGTGTAGACACTTCAGAGCACCGCCGGTGAATACTTTTGTAAAGAATTCCTGAACCGATCGTCGCGACGATAAAACATGTTGTAAAAAAGTTACGAAAGTATCGCGATGCGAATTTTGGATAGCATATCATACGGATGAGACGAAAATTTGTAAAGATAAGAACCTGAAAAGATAATAAAACACAAATAAAATACCCAGAAGTAAAATCGAGGTATCAAAAGTTATTCGTATTGCCTGGCGTGTGGCCAAAGTGTCGTCATGCCAGCAAGCCTCAGAGAACGAGTAATCTACACGAGTTTTATGTACTACATTTGTATCCGATTCGTTCGTTGACTTTTGTACTATGATGTTACTATACATACACAACGAGACACGTTGTGCACAAGTTTATCGTACGATCGTACGCAGCAAGATCGAGGCAGCGTTTCGCGGGTATCTCATCTCGTAATAAGTGCTATATACGAGTGCCCACGATATTCGAAATAAGTCGCGTAATCTCGAAACGAGAAAACCGGCGGGTTATCCGAACGAGCTGGAGGCATATAACGGACCGACAGGTGGCGGACCAAGAGAGCAGGTTCTCGTCTGCTGCTATTCAGACGAGGAAACACGAGGACTTTTTTTTTTTCCTCGGTCTGGCGCGTACCGCGAGAATACGATTCAATGTTTTTCAAGCACATTTATTTTTTGTCGCCTCTACGATGTGGTAAAAACATTTTTGAAGAACACTGATTAAAGAAAAAAGCTCGTAAAATAAAAGTGAGGCGGCTGTACGGTGAATATCAGGCTTTTTTACACACATTATTCTTGCTATTGTTATTACGATTGCAGATCCATTCCAGAGGAAATTAGGCTACGTATCATAATTAACTCTTCATAACTCAACAACGTAAAAATTAAAAAAATAGCTGACTATGGTAGGTTTTAAGGGCAGATTACAGTTCATGACGATGTAAAAATCATTTTTTTACACAATTTGCATTCTTAAAGTGTTTAGAACACGTGCGTAAAAGGATATTTTTATATATAATGTATTTTAGAATTTACAGCCTAAACGTTAAACTTTAAATGCGTTTTTTTTTGGTGCGTTTCAATGTTTCTCAAACACATTTATTTTTTGTCGCCTCTACGATGTAGTAAACACATTTTTGAAGAACACTAATTAAAGAAAAAAGCTCGTAAAATAAAAGTGACGTGGCTGTACGACGAATATCAGGCTTTTTTACACACATTATTCTTTCTATTGTTATTACGATTGCAGATCCATTCCAGAGGAAATTAGGCTACGTATCATAATTAACTCTTCATAACTCAACAACGTAAAAATTTAAAAAATAGTTGACATTATGGTAGATTTTAAGGGCAGGTTACCGTTCATGACGATCTAAAATTCGTTTTTTTAGACAATTTGTTTTTCAGAGCTTTTGCTGTGTCGCAGTGTATAAGAGCCTAACTTCAATGATTAATTGCTCAACAATCGTGCAGACGAATGACTTGCAACCTCCTTAAAGTAGTATACTGCCTGTCGAACGCGCTTCCCAAGCGTACTCCTTATAATTTTTATAATTCGGCTAGTTTTATGTGTCATTAAACGGTTTTCACCGACGTATTCAAAAAGGTCTGTAGAATAATAAAACAAAATCAAAGAACAACGATTTCTTTCGAGTTTCTAGACAACAATACTGCCTTACGGTAGTAGTCTCGCCACGGCGTTTCTCTATAGATTTGTTTTTTTTTATTTTGAGAACCCATTCAGGATGGGATTCAGAACCCTATTAAGTGATTACCGGCAAAATTTCAAAAGGATTCACCGTTGTGTATTCGAGATATTGGCAATCAAAGATTGCACGGTTTTACACGTGTTTTTATGGGGAGCAATGGAAAATTTCACATTTCACGCAATAACTTCGAAACTTTTCTACAGATTTTTTGTTCTCAATTACAGAGGAACATATAACGAAGTGGGTAAAAAAAAATTATGAATTTTGACCGTCTAGTTCCAGAGATATAGCGATTTAAAATAAGCAATGTCTAGCGACGCTAGCGCTAAATATCACGACAAAAAATCGCTGGGCTTGCGACGTTGCCATGATCTCCGCGCTCGCTAGTCTACAGTAGTGTGTGCATATCCTTATACGCAGAGTATCTACGTATTAGTAGCCGGAATGGATAGTCTGATACAAAAGTGAGGGTTACTCGATGGAGGAAACGTTATTTTTCGAACTCTAAACATTATATTAGGCGTTTTCATCATTACTTTACAAGTTTTTTACATCCCGATAAGATGTACAAACTACATTATAAGGATATTTCGCAATATTTCGAAGCTTTCATCGATTGAGCGGAGAATAAACTTTTCAACGTAACTGTGGCGAGTCTACTACCTTGAGAAACGTTTTGGTATTTCACTACAGGCACAATCCTGAAAAAAAAAAATTTCACGGAGAGCCTCAGCGAAGAAGACTATTTCGGACAGACTGTGCTGCCATTTGGTATTGAAAGAAATATTCAAACAATTTTATTTGTTGTACTCTTTTTCGTATATTTTCCGAGCAACCAATTATAAATTCTCTATGAAATCCACCAATTTCTTTTCAACTAATTGCCAAATCCGCATTACCGTTTTCGATGGCAGTGTCACTCTTGAAACGATTTTTGGTTAAGGCCTTAGGACACTTATTTTATGATTGTTTTTCAGCGAAACCATAAAATAAATCGGAATTACGAAAGAGGGGTTTTATTATACACGTAATTGACTATACAAAATTATTGTTTCACAGCGATACATGTCAAAATAGCGACTGTGCAGCGATTTTCCGATGACGCCTTTATTTCTGGAAGGTCAACGGCCGGACCAACAGCTCCTATAGTTTTTGAGTTATGATGAGACACTAAAGTTTTTTCGATTATATATAAGAATACCTATATAAGTACGTAGGATTTTTGTTATATATTGTTTTTTGTCAAAAGGGCGCATTTCTAAAACAAAAAGTTCAAAATGCCATGAGAATATCGTCAGAAAATGGTTTATAAAAAAGGAACTAGGCAATATTATAAAAAAAATCCTACGTAGTGCCTCAAAAAATGTAATTCTAAATATAAAGTTAAAGTTTCAAGTGAATCGGTTGAAATTTGTTTGAGTTATGAGTCCGGCCGATTTGAAAAATGTACTTTTGAGATAAACGCGTTTAAAGTGAATAGAAAGTGACGACATGAATGAAGAGGGGTTGCACTAGAATTCGAAAATCGAGTACTTAGAGATTTTTCACATTCATAATCTTTTGGAATATAATTTTATAGGTAAGGTATATTTTTGACAAAAGAAAAATCGATTTTTGGAAAATCCTAGAGTAGCCTAATGCCTTAATAAATTCAATGTAAAAACTAATTCGTAAATTTTGTTAGTGTTCAATGAGCGGCGCGAATGCGTGAAAAGTTCAAAATGCTATTGATCCGGATTGACCACGAGTCGATTGAAATGTCGCTGAGGAAAAAAGAAACTTCGAAAGAAATTGTGCAGGCACATAATCATCCATACAAAGATATACAAGAAGATTAATTCATAGGCACAAGTGCACGGGAATCGTACGAGTTCCTTCAATACAAATAACTCTATGTACATAACCTAAAACGTTATCGTAGCTATATAAAATCTCCCAAACAATATCTCGAGTCTTTAATCTCCGACTATTTTGTTTTTTTTTTATTGTTGCGACGGTGCTGCACGTACAAGTGTAGAAGAAAATTTCGTGATTTACATTGCAGATAGTTAATTACGGTATGCATATCCGCCCTTTGAGTTCCCGCTTCGTTAACAGCTCTACATGTTTGTGAACTAATAATAATAACACACGCGAAGAGAAACGGAGACCGCGATGAGACTGTAGCGAGGGAAGAACGGTGAAACCGAGGAGCGATTCTCTCAGGCCATTACTTATGTTATCCGCTTCTCTCTTTCGCTCTCCCCTACTGTTATTCCCATCGGATCCCATGACTCTCCCATATCCGCCTTAAATATAGGTATACACGAAGCATCATGTACACAACAAACCTATGTGTATGTGCTATATACACGTATTTAACTACTGGAGATCGTCTGGGGCTACGAGCCACATAGAGCTTGCCACCGAGCCAACCGCCTGCTGACCTCCGAATGGTCTTGAACTTGGAAAAATGTACAAAGCGACACGCACACCGTAGAGTATAAAGAGCGAACTGAACGGGTGAGTACCGTGCAATCGTTTGCCCCACGAATAAACTCGACCCATCGTATTCAAGCAAATAATATTTATTTCGAGATTGCTGTAACGCAGTAGTTACAAGGCTAAAAGCGAAGGATAACGATGGGCATTTTTTTCCTCCAAATCTTTTCCATTTGTACTTCGGTGCTTATACACGTATTCTAATATTCTTAAGGTATTCCTTTCACGAACCCGAACATTTAAGTAGGTACGAAGACGGAGAGGAATCCAACTTTCGGGCCCGAAATTTTTATATGATGACGAATACGCAATGCACCCTTTGGAAAAATTTGAGCTATATTGACCGTTCAGTTTTTTTCGTAATAAAATTGCAAAGTCGAGCACTTCAAGCTAGTGAAACACGTCGTCTTATGGAGACGGTCGACCGGAAGTGCGGTGATCACAGTTTTGCTGCTCACGTATCCAACTAAGGTCATTGGAAAACTGAAATTTGATAAATTAAACATAATAGATGTTGTAAAAAAATCGAAAAGTCGGTTTTCACCGTGTACTTCAACGTCGGGCGTAACAGCTGATTCGTTTGGCGAGCATAACCTAGCTCTGTAGCGAGATTCTGTAACTCGGTAGCGACAGTTTTCGTTGTCGCTCGCTAGTGACAGCCAATCACGTGCACGATCAGAAAAAAGGGAGCCTCTTATTGGCTGTCGCTAGCCAACGATAACGAAAACGATCGCTACCGAGTTACAGAATCTCGCTACTGCTTGGAACCCGTCGTGAAGACTCCAGAGTCGTTGAGGATCTAATCTTTCAATTTTTATTAGTAAACATGCAATAAATAAAATATTTACCACGAATTTTGCACTTTGGGATCGACAATACGAATATTCAACATAAGTTAACGTAAATCAGAACGCCCGTGGTGTAACATAAATTTAGTCTCTTTGTTGACCCTGACGTAGTAGTTGTACCTTCTTAACAACTGATTTTTGTCTATGAAGTAAGAATACATGCCAGTATACTGATGAAAATTTCAAGCCAAGTTATCGAAATTTTAACAAAAAATTACGACCAAAAATCGCCTCATTTATATGGAGATGACCTGCTGTCCACATTTCTATCCAATCATTTACATACCAAATAACTCTAGATGTCTGATCTAAACTACACTATGCGTTTTTTTTTAAGATTCCGTAACGACAATAAAAACAGGGGGGTGCCGAACATTTAAAGAAAATAATAATAATAAATCTTTAAAAAATGTCACTAGCAGAAGAATTTTCGTAACTGGGACGTTTCAGAGGAAATGTAAACATGTTTAAATCTACAAAATTTATGATACATTTTTTTTATCCCAATTTATTGTTAGGTATAATATTTGAATGTAACTTATTTTTATCAAGTGTCACTGTAATGTACTAATGATTCAAAAGGGCCCTGCACTTCGAAAGGCGGCTACAGAATACGGCCCTCCGCGAAAGGAATACCTTAAGTGGGGATTGTTGATTACCCAGGACCTCGAAACTCTCAACAACGGTGGCAGCAAAACGATCCTCGAAGTGTGATACGCGAGAGTGCAAAATTCTGCCGCTACGGTCGCTTCGATCAACATAATCTAGGAATAAACTATTCCTAGACGATTCTAAATAAACAGGAATAAACTAGCCCATACAGTGAAAGTGACTTTCGTGCGTCATGAGGACGTTGTGACCTCCATACTTTTGTCGATCTTTCAAATTGGATTTTAATGTTTGAGAAAAGCTGGACTAATGACTTTCAACATTAAGGTATTCTTTTCACGAACCCAAATATTCAACAATTTTCCGGCTTTCGGCTACAATGAAGTAAAAATATATCCGAGCATGCGAAGTTTTAACAAGATATTACGATTTAAAAAATCGTTTAATTTATACGGCTATTTATGGAGATGACTAAATTATGGAGATGATTTTTCGAGTCATAAACTATTTTGTTTTACACATATGACGATAATGAAAGACACTAGAAAAGTAATACAAATCTACATTATATATACAAGATTTGAAGTTTCGCTAAAAACATTAGTAACTTCATTTGTATACACTTTTAATACTTTTTAAAGTATATATTTTATTTTAGTATTTATATTAATATTTTTTTTAGTATAGTATTTTAATATACTTTTATCCGTATTTATATTTTGCATACTTTCGATTAGTGCCGAAAACAAATTGAGGTTATGTTCCTGGTAAAATAACATACGCATGTACATAACACGTCGGGCGCGATCTATTGGGTTGTTCAGAAAGTAATTTCGTTATTTTTTTTTCGTGAAAACGAAAGACAATTTTCTTATGATATATAAATATTTTATTGAATTATATTTTTTTGAATTATATATACCTTTCTGGTCCCATACCTTTTGCTATCCATCTAGTAGTAATATGATTCCACGCTCATAAAACTTCTGACCTTTGCTTACGAAAAACTCATCCAAGTGACTTTTGACATCCTTACTTAACCCTTTGTGGTCACACTTCCAAATTTAATCGCGGTGGTTACACTTGGGTCGATTCTACCCAGTCAGTTTTCAAAAAAGTATTGTGACGAAACTATCCGTCCGAAGTGGTTCAAAAAATTACGAAACATGCTTTGAACTTTCTAGATGATGTACGAAAAATTTATTTATAAGAAATAAAATGGCGACATGTTTAAAAAAATTCATAAACAGGTGAAAGCGCAAAAAAGAAACTTTATCGCTAAAAAAAATGATAGTTCCGTGAATTTTCAACATTTTTACCTAAATTTTGAACGTGATAATCCTTAGATATGCTACTTTTTAGAAAAAATAGTAGCATATTGCGCGTTCCAAAATCGGTATTTATTCCGACATTTGAAGAGGGTAAATTTTATGGTACGAGGATACTTCAAACTCCAGGTACGAAGGTGAATACAGTCCCATTTGAAGCCGGGAACTATTATATATTTACGCCAAAAATTGATCGACGGGTCGATTCTACCCAGGGTGACCACGAAGGGTTGAAATAAATGTTTTACCGTCATATTTTTTTCTGTAAAGACCGGAACAAGTAATAATCCAAAAGTGCCAGATCTAACGAATATAGTGGGTGTAGTAGTACATCCAATCCAAGCTGTAACAACTTCTGGCGAGTTACCAAACTGCTGCGAAGTCTGGCATTATCATGGTGAAACACAACTCCTCTTCTGTTGATCAATTCTGGCCTTTTCTGTTTGATGGAATCACTCAATTTGTCCAGCTAGTGGCACGACACTTCGAAATTAATTGTTGAATTGTCTGGTAGAATCTACAAAAAAAAATTCCCGTAAAATCGTAACAAAGAGCATAACTTTTTTATTATGAATATTTGCGAACCATTTTCGGCATTGGCGTTCTCTCAACACATGATTTCCATACACGTCCCATATTTTTTTACCGGCTTGAACAGTATTCTTACACTTTCGGCAATAAAAAAAATAAAATATGCCGAAAATGCTGCTTTTGGTTTTTCATATTTGATAGGACGCAAAACAAATAATTGCACGGACAAAAAACAAAACAATTTAATCATTTCGCTACTTATTTGTCAATTCCTCCAACATTATTTGTTGCAATCCGAATATTTTTGTTCTACTATTGGAATAATATATTTGATTAGCTATAGCAATTAAAACATTTGTTTTGACAATATTTTCATTTTACAGTTCATTCGAATCCTATACTGACGTTATTCGTTCATTCACTGATCGTTTTACCCTATTCTCGCCGAGACGCCTGGCGTTTTCTTCTCAACCAATCGTTAGCTCTCAGACTCGCTCTGTCTCTCTCTATCTCTCTCTCTCTCTCTCTGGGTCTTTACATTCCTTCTTGTTTCTTCCTTACTTCCGCACTCTTCTTTTCACAACTCTTTTTCCTTTTCTCATCAACACTCGTTTCCACTCTGCATTTGTTCCTTTTATACTTCCACTATCTGCGTCTTTATTTTTGTTTCGCGTTCTCCCATTCCTACATGTATCTTGTCCTCGCCACCGTTGAGTCCTCAGTTTTTCGTCGAGTTCCACCGGAACGCACGCAGAACCACTGCGGCAGGGAGTAGCATGCGAAGCAAGAGACTCGAAGAGTTAAACTATCATTCACCAGCACCCTCTGTAACCTCTTTTTTTAGTTCTGAAACCCAACGGACTATATCTCGGTCGTACGCACGCGCGAGGACAACCGGTCGAAACTGCTGCGTTTCATTCAAGTGTTTTTCTCGTCGGATCTCTCTTCATCGTTGACGCGGGGGTTCTTCGAATGAACGGAGGATCCATCTGCAAAGCCGCACTGAAAGAGAGAGAGAGAGAGAGAGAGAGAGAGAGAGAGAGAGAGAGAAGAGGTGACATGACGAGTACAAGATGCCCACATCGGGAATCTCACTCGCGATCTTCTCAAGAGAATTCGTGCGACACACACTCGCACACATGTTAAAGATACTGCTAACGGACGAGGCTTACCGTTACTTTGCGGGAATAACTCGATAATTTCCGGCAAAGTCACGTTTACGCATAACCTCGAATCGCAAGATGAATATCTTTAACTCGAAAATAATCATGGTCATAGGACTTCGAACATGCCCGAATTATCCAACCCTTTGAATACATACGGGATCCTTCTGACCCCGACATTTCATCACATTGACAATATTAATTATATATAGGCAATAAAATAATAGGGTTAATGATAATAATACGAGCACCCGTGCGGAAAATTGGCAGGGTATTCCTAATACAATTCGTGGCCTTCAATGGATTATTTGTGGATTCCATAGTAGGTTTTTCCGTAAGAGAGCCGCACACGGCCTCTATTAGGGCATTATAGGATAGGTAGGTTGACTAAAACTATGGTCTAAGTACGGAGACGAAGTAAATGCCTTTAAGGGGTGTAGTTGTAGATTCCCTAGTAGCGATTTCCCCAATACTACTAGACTTTGCTATTATAGGGACAAAGCAGACTAAATTGCTTGACTAAAGAATTTGTGGCATAATAATTATCGAGATCGATTAAATATAATAATTAAACTATGCGTTTAGTAGACGAGCTGTGATGCCTTGAACCAACACGCATGCAGTGCGTTCATTAGAATAAAGCGGGATCAAACGTGTCAAAATATGCGACAGAATTCTAAGCTTCAAATGTATTGAAATTACACATTTCTTTTTCACAGTGCACACACGCACGTACGCATATGGCTGCGATAATTTTTATGAAACACCGTTGAGGCAATTTTAAAGGCCCTGCTTATTGTGCCTTCAGTGGCCGTTGGTAGCAAAGTGTGACCGGCCACTGATGGCCCATGTGATGCTTCCAGACGAAGGCCTTAATAAACTTAAGGGAAATTAAGATGGGCCCGATCAAAGCCCGAACTCAATTTTCGCACGGGTGTAATTCTTTATAATGTTATAATTTTTTTTTAAGCCCTTAAATCCGCGTTTTCGTTGATTTTGGGAGGTACGTTTACGGAAGCTGTGAAAAAAGTGACGCATATATTGCGAAATTTTTTAAATACTATACTTATTCAATTTCTTAACTGCATAATAAAAAAAAACAATTAGGAAATATTCAAAAATGGTGGCGTTATTAGTCGTGATTTTGTCGATTCAGACATTTTCACGAGTTCTCTGAGAAGTCGCGGTTACAAAAATTCTTCTGCTAGTCACATTTTGATAAGTTTTACCATTAATATTTTCGGCAAACATTCGGTGACGGCCTGTTTTTATTGTCGTTATAGAATCTTCAGAATTTTTACATGCTTAGAGCAGTTTATATCAGACATCTAGAGTTACTTATTGTTAGTATATAAATTATCAGATAGAAATGTGGTTATGCATGTCACCTCCATAAAGTGCTACATAAATTAGAAGATTTTTAAAGTAGTTTTTGGTTAAAAGTTCGGTAACCTGGCTTAAAATTTACCAGTATACTGGAATGTACTTTTTCTTAATTGTAGACGAAAATCAGTTAAATGTTAAATATTCGGGTTCGTGAAAAGAATAGCTTAAGAGGTGAAAACCCTTTACAATTAAAAAAAAAGTCGATTTTTTTACATATTTCGAAACTATAATATATTAAGAAGATACTGTTAAAAGGAAAAATCGAAATATGAAATATTTACGGAGTTATAGCTCATAGTGGAGAGCGCCGAGACCGCATACCGCGAACTCTCCACGTTACTCCGTTACTTGGTGAAGAGATGAAGCAGCATCTCTAACCAATTTACAAAGATTTGTCGAGGGAAGAATTACTCGAAAGATGGTTGGGTGGTCATACCCAAAACGCGAACGAGAGTTTCAACGCAACAGTTTGGCGATTAGCTCCAAAACACCTGCATTCTGGGCTCAAAATCGTTGAAACCGGAGCCTATATTGCTGCTGGGGTGTTTAATGAAAGCTATTCCTTCATTCTAAGAATTATGAATGCGTTGGACATAATTGTTGGGATGTACGCCAGAGTTTTGGCCGAAAACTCCGACGAGGCACGGATAGGGAGGCAGAACCGGATGAGCCTTTCCTCGACAAAAGCAGCTCGTACAGCCCGAAAAAAAGCAGCAAATAGAAGAAAATCAGCTTTTTGAGGAAGTTGAAGGGTTAGTGTATAGGCCTGGAATCGCTGATTGATCGGTAAGTCACTAAAATTTATAGTTTTATTGTATTGAAACTTTAAACGCGATTATCTCGAAACTACATTTTCAAAAACTGCTCACACTGTACCTCAAAAAGTTATCGATCGATCCCGTTGAAATTTTAAGAGGTTTCTGTCTATGATATTACCGGAAGGATAAACCTAAAGTTTGAAGGATATCGCGTAGATAAATAATTTTTTGGGGTAAAAACTGTCGAAAAAATGATCGAAAATTTGAACTTTTCGTGAAAAAACCTGTGTAATTTTCAATTTTATACTTTTTAAATAATTTTATAGGTTTATCCTTCCCCTACATGTGTCAGTAATCGAAAAATATATTTTTGTTTTCAGTTTCAGATGAACAGTAAAAATGTGAAAAAATGGAGCATTTTTTTATGGCACAGGAAATACGCCTGGGGGAAAGGGCTATAACGTCACCATTTTCTTCTAAAAAAAAAATGTTTTTGAGCTCTTTAAACCTATAATAAAATCACATTAAAATTTAAAAATCATGCAATTATTTCATCACCGTTAAAAAATTCACAAAAAATGGCTCATTTTCGGCCGTCTAAAGGGTTTTCTCCCCTTAAGCCTGCGTCCTATGTTGGATCTACCTCGGCATTTGAAACGACTCCAGCATTTTTCCTAGGAAAGCATGCTAGAGGGAAACAATAAATTTCGGAATAGCGCCAACCAGTCATCTGCCTACTTCGATGAAAATAAAAGTTTGGACACATCAAATGCTGTAACTTCGATATTTGGTTGACATTTTTAATTTTGAAAAGCTTAAAATATTCTTCAAAGTTCAGCCTAAAATAATATCGGGGGAAAAAAATCTATTTTTTCGCGTATATGAGAACTTCAATTTCTTCGTATGCCCTTGTGGGCTTTCACGATTCCATCACTTTTGCCACACACTCGTCGCTTCGCTATTTCCGGTCCGTCAGAGACGCCACAGAGTATTTCCTAACGCCCTACTGTATGGCATTTGCACGAGAGAACTGAGTTTTAGTTTTAGTTATACCATCAGGAACAGTAAAAACGGCTACCTCCGCTCGGTAAGCGGTCACCCATCCAAGTACTAACCCAGGCCACTGCTGTTTGGTATGATAGATCGCCGGTGCCACAGACCGGCTGCGCTACTGTTGGTCGCACGAAGTATTAAACGAGAACAACATCAACGTAAAGATTTTTCAATTGCTATTAATATTCTTGATGTAATTATTATTCATATATATGTTACACGAAGTATAGGATTTATTCTTACTGAGAAGATACGTGTTTACAAAAGTCGTTCGCAATTTCCGGCACAATGTTTTCTGTATCCCCTACAGTCGTCCTTGAGGACACGAACGCTTCGGGAATTTACCACCAGAGGAAAGAGTTCCTTTGATTCATGAAGCGCCAACGGAAATAGCTGTTTTTTTTTTTTGCTTTAAACGACCGAGAGGCTGCCCCTTGAATACAAATGATCACGTTATCGAAATCTTGAGTGCGTCTTCGTCTTTTTCTATCCCCATCTCTTTGCGCGTCCTACACATCCAGACGAGAAACGAGCGAACGATAAAAATGTTGGGTGCAAAAAAAAATCAATGGAAAAAGACGAGGAATTTTGGAAATTTTTCCATTGATTTGGAATCAATGGAAAAGGACGAGAAACGAGCGAACGATAAAAATGTTGGGTGCAAAAAAAAATCAATGGAAAAAGACGAGGAATTGTGGCACTCGTGAGTCCCGACATACGCTCGAGAGTTTTCCACAAACAAAGTTTAATATTAATCAATAGAGGCGAAACAGTCATGGAAAAAAATAGATTCTACTGCAGATTGGAAGCTAGGATAAACCGACCAGTGAATAGGCGAATAACTACACTATAGGAATTCAAATGGACTGTAAAATGAAAATATTATCAAAACAAACTTTTTTATTGCTATAGCTAATAATAGTACATTATGATAGGAGTACGAAAAAACCTTTTCTAATGAATGTGAGTTTGCAGCACGAGCCGAAAGCGAGTGTTGCAATGACACTCGTTAGAAAAACTTTTTTCGTCGAGTATTTTACGAAATTTCGTTTTACGTGTCCATTATCGTACCGAGTGTAATAAAAAATATTTTTCTGATAGTAGTAAAAAATATTCGAAGTAATTGCAACGAATAATATTGGAGGAATTGATAAATAAGTAGCGAAATGAATAAATCGTTAGTGAATGGACGAAATTACTAGTGAATCGACGTGTACTGTAGATGAACGCTGTAAAGGATAACGATTTATTATTTATTTTTATCAAATGCTAGATTTTGAGAACACTGTGTTGCACAAATATCATAAAATTTTATGATATTTGTGCAAGGAGGCCCTAGATCCTACCACATACCTATAGGGATTTTATAGGGACGCCGCACGTGGCGAATCCACGTCGGAGTCCAACCGGATTCCGAGCTATTTCCCGATTCCCGTGCGGAACACTGGCAGGGCACCCCTAACACAATTCGGGGCCTTCAATGGATTGTTTGTGGATTCCACAGTAGGGTTTTCCGTAAAAGAGCCGGACCGGGCCCCTATTAGGGAATGGTAGGGCAGGTAGGTTGACTAAAACTATGGTCTAAGTACGGAGACCAAGTTAGGGCCTTTAAGCGGTGTAGTTGTAGATTCCCTAGTAGCGATTTCCCCAATACTACCAGACTTTGCTATTATAGGGGCAAATCAGTATAAAATGCTTGACTAAAGAATTTGTGGCGTAATAATTATCAAGATCGATTAAATATGATAAACTATGCGTTTAGTAGACAAGCTGTGATGCTTTGAACCAACACGCATGCAGTGCGTTCATTGGAACAACGCAGGATCGAACGTGTCAAAATATGCGACAGAATTATAAGCCTCAAATGTATTTAAATAACACATCCCTTTTTCACAGTGCACACACACGCACGTACGGAAATGGTTGCAATAATTTTTATGCCGTAACGTTGAGGCAATTTTAAAGGCCCTAGTTATTTTGCCTTCAATGGCCCTCGGTAGCAAAGTGTGACCGGCCACTGATGGCCTATGTGAGGCTTCGGACTGGGGCCTCAATAAAATTAGGGAAAATTAAGATGGGCCCGATCAATGCCTGAACGCAATTTCCGCACGGGATAATGTAAAAAAAAAATATAACGAATACGAAATGTAAGCTGGAAATGTCATAGCGAGAGCAAGACATGAGGAATACATTTATCTGCTTATCTATCTATAAAACTGTTCCTTGAATGACTGACTGACTGATAGACAATGCACAGCCGATTTTTGCTATGCGTTAGATTTGAGGGAAGATTGTTTCTCCCACGGTCAATTTTACGTAGCTTGCTCACGCGTAAGTTCGCCCACGGGCCTGGTGATATTGGTGCCGTCAAATAAAAAAAAAAAAAACAAAAAATATTGTTTATAAGGGAAAGCTCTGAAAAGGAATCAAATATTTACACTCCCATGCGGCGTCATAAATTCCACGCGGAGGAAGTCACGGGTCATAAATATAACTTCATCTATATATTTTCGAAAAATAAATTCATTAAAAAAGAGTCCCGCGTTAATTTAAGTTGACGAAATCAGAAAAGTCATAGATAAACAGACCAACTTAACCTTCTCCGTTTAAAATCAAACAAAGTTTATATACGAAATCTACGGGGACGAAGTCGCGGGTAAAATCTAATTTTCCATACGTCCTTAGCACAGTGGATGGTTGAACACGCCGACGATAGATTTTCGTAAGCTTTTGCCATAGCTCGCTTAAACGACCTACATCGGACGCAATGTGCACGCACGCGCGAGTAGAGAGACTCTCGACTGGTTGAATGAAAACTCGGCCAACAAATAGGGTGAAGCATTATAGCGTATAGACGCGCGCGCGCTTTCGTTGGTAATTTTATGCGCGTGATTCTTTCAAAGTCGAGTCTAAACCGCAACTTGGTATACGACTTGTGTTGGAGTGTTTCGTATTTTTTTTTTTTCTTTTGCATCCCGAGTCGAGGAAACGTCGGTTTTCCATTTACGAGTCTCCCTTTCTTTCTTTGACGACTCTCGCGGGGCAGCCTACTTTCGTACGCGTGTATGTAGCTCAACGGGAGCACTGCACTCGCGAATCCAATAGCTCATTCGAACACGCGCGGTGTATACCAAACGGTACAGCGGCGTTTATCTGCCTTTTTTTCAACGGGTTACACCTGGCTAGTGGCCGGAAAAAGAGGAACCTTCGTGATTTTTTTTCGGAAAACGTGTGCAGATTTTCAATTTTTGTTTCATTTTTCCAATTAAAGAGTATGTTTTTAAGTATCTTTTACAATTTTTGTATTGAAAAATATTGATTAATGCGGTAGATAGAATGGTTTGTGCAGAGCGCGGTTTTTGCGAAACGTCCTTCGCGGTGACCAATACACTGCTCGGAAGTAAAACATCCGAAATAAAAAAATGAAACGCATTTAGTTTCTGCATGAAAGTATCTAATGCTTGGACGAAGGATTTATGGACGTTCTGTACGTACACGTACACGGAGAGAATTAAAAAGTAATTTTTGTCGTGAATTTCACGGTAAAAATTACCGTGATATATTTCAATGTGGTGACAAGTGAGAAAAGCATAATAATTCGTATGCGACAAGTTTTTTTTTAACTCACGTTACAGAAAATTTCGAATACGTAGCTAAAATTTTACTATACAAGAAGGCTAGCGCGCACGATAATTTTTACCGAGAGCACAATACATTTTCCTATAACACTCATTAAATTTTATAATAAATCTTAATATAACTGTTATAAAGACGATACTTTTTTATAGACATTTTTGAAAGGCATAAAATAATAAAATGCACAGTAAAATTTCGCTGATATTATATATTTTTTAAATTTACGTTTTGCGTATTTGGTTACACGTCAAAATTTACTAGAAAATCTGGTAAAATTTTCTATCTGAAGAAGAAATTTTATTTTATTTTCGTGAAAATCTGTGTTTTACTCAGTAATAATAAGCGAAGTTTCAGGGTTGTCATCTGGTTACCGTTACTGGACGGTAATTTTTAACATTTAATTCTCTCCGTGTATGAGCTAAAAGTTTCGGCTGCAGCTTATAATAAAATCCAATGCCTATATGGTGCTGTTGGTTGGAAATTTTTGACAGAGCTTGTACACTCTGTAGTTCTTATAGAGCGGCACGTTCTGATCAGCTCGTCGCAGCTGCTTGTGCCCGCGTCCCGTTTGGAATAAAATGAATACTTTTTAAAAGTCGATAACTCCGAAACTAAGCGGTCAAAAATTGCCATTTTTTTTTAAATGAATCCCGCAATACTACTCCATACACTAATGGTTTTATTTAAAAATCCTAAGATCCGTTTAGAACCCATAATGAAAAATGTGATCAAAGTCCTATCCGTTTATGTGTTAGACATAGGGATCGCGTACAAAAAGACCCATATTCAATTGCAATTATCTCATAAACTAAACGGTGAATCGAATTGAAAAATTGGGCATCAGTCCATGCAGGTCATGCCTACACCGTACTCAAATTTCAGGCAATTCCTAAGATTTGACCAAAAGTACAGAACTACCTTAATAAAATATTAATTTTTGAAAGAATGGCCGCAGTCCAAAGTGAAACTATCAATTTTCGATAATTAAAAAGAAAACCATGCAACGGAAAAAAAAAATTCCTTCGTTCAAGCATTGTTTTTCGATATGTAAAAAAGCTTGTAAAATTTGAAGTTTATCGGTGCATTCATTTTTGAGATATCTTACTCCCCGATTTAAAAAAGTAATTTCGAGAAAAACGCGCTTAAAGTTTTAAGGCCTTCTTCTAGTCTAGAGGGCCAAAATTTTGGGATTTTTGAACATGCGATTAAAAAAAAACAAAAAATATTTCCGTATCTATCTTTTTACCACATATTTGTTCATCCTTTGACATTGTATAAAAAAATTGGCGAAAAAAAAAATCCATAATTCTGGTAGATGCAGGCTGGTAAAGTGGGGGTGGAAAAAAAACGGCCTCTCCTGGTTGACATGATTCCAACCCTCCTGGTAATCTGAAAAAAAAAAATAGATTCTTAATTAGTAAGGATGTCATTATAGCCCCTACCTCAGGCAAAAAAAAAATCGCAAAATGGCGGCTGGTTAAAAAAAAAGGTCATTTTTTGCCGTTTTTTTTTCACGATTGTTGATTTTTTTAAAATAATTAGTAACAAAATTTCGCGATAAATCTGGTAGGGGCGATAGAGGGATGTATAGAGAAGGCCCACAAAAAATTTCAAGTAAATCGGTTCATTACAACTTGAGATATCATGTCAACCGTCTCGAAAAAAGTAGTTTCGAGAAAAACGCGTTTAAAGATTCGAGTACAGTTTCAGGCAGTCTAAGTCATATAATGGTACATATACTTACATTTCGTTAATCGGCGATTCCTGGTCCATAAAATACTCCTTCTTCTTCAAAATCGAAGTCTTTTGATGTTTTTTAATGATCAGAAGTTAGTCGAGCAGACGGAACCGTCTATTGTTCGATTCGGTCCGGCAGCGCCGGTTAAGTTTCCACCTCACTAATTACAGCTGTAACTCCGTTAATATTTGGAATTTCCAAATTTCCTTTGGAGGGTATATTCTTGAAATACTCAACATTGAAAATATGCAAAAAAAAAATCGATTTTTTTCAAAATTCTAGACTAGAAGACGGCCTTAAATAGGGTTTATACGTGGATAAAATGTAATCTAAAAAACTTACATATAATAGAATCATCGATGTCGGTTTGCGGGACCTACCTATAGATATTTTCTTTCTGTTATTACAAAATCGTAATAACAATTATCATGCTCATATGTATAAGAATATTATATTTTTTTTGCAAGTGATCTCCAGATCGAGAATTTAATAAAAAATAAATAATAAATCATTCTTTACAGCGTTAATTTCCACTACACGTCCATTTACTGTCAGTCGAGCGTCCAGTCATTAATAATTTCGTTCATTCACTGGCGATTTATTCATTTTGCTACTTATTTATCAATTCTTGCAATATTATTTGTTGCAATTACTTAAAATATTTTGTTCTACTATCTAAATATCCTTTGTTAGCGGTAGCAATGAAAATGGTTTGTTTTGATAATATTTTCATTTCACACTCCATATGAATCCTACAGTGTAGTTGTTTGGCCATTCATACTGGCCAGTTCACCCTACACAGCGTACGAGAAACCTCAAATCGACAAATACATTATTTTCTCACAGAGGGCGCTTTATTGACGGAGAAACTACGAGAAAGTGTTTCATACCATTTTTAATATATACCTTTTATTATATCGTACTGTGTGTATCTTCCGAGAAATGTGATCATCTATGCCAACGGATATCGCTCCGGCTCACGTAACTTGTTATTATTGACCGACGTCTTCCATGGGCGATCACTTTTCTCAGGACAAGGCAAAGAAGCAAGAGAGAGAGAGAGAAAGAGAGAGGCGCAAAGAGGGCGACCGAGATGCACAGAATATACATAGCAATATTGTGCGTTCGGTGCGAGACGTCGGCCGCTCAACTATCGCGTGGGTTCACGACATTGAACTTGTATCCCGAGAGATAGAGAGAGAGAAAACCGTGTATCCTATTTATTTTCAGAGTTTAAGGTAGTTCTGTAGTTTGGTTGAAATATTAGGAATTGCCTGAAATTTAAGTATGGTGTAGACATGACCTTCAACGGACTGATGCCCAAATTTTCAATTCGATTCACCGTTTAGTTTATGAGATAATTGCAAGCGAATATGGGTCTTTTTGTACGCGATCCCTATACCTAACACATAAACCGATAGAACCTTGCTCACATTTTTCATTATGGGTTCTAAACGGATCTTAGAATTTATAAATAAAAACACTCGTGTATGCAGTACTATTGTGGGATTGATTTTTAAAAAAATGGCAATTTTTGACCGTTTAGTTTCGGAGTTATCGACTTTAAAAACGTATTAATTTTATTCCACACGGAACTCGGGCACAACCAGCTGCGACGAGCTGATTGACGCGTGGCTGGGAACTTGAAGCGTGTTTTTTCCGAGTTTAAGTAGTTCTGGGAAAAATTTGAAATAGATTTATTATGTCGACAAATGTAATTTGTTCAATTCATGCATATATATATATGAGGTATTCCAGCCCAAGTGTGTAAACCCGTGACCCTGACCCTCTCGGATTTCTTTGATTTTTTTTCATATGATCGCATTGAGTCTAAAATACACCCTCATAATTTTTTTAGATTTTTCCAAACATCCCTCATTTAAAAAAAAAAATTTTTTTGAAAAAAAAAACGCCATTTTTTTTTAATCTAACAAAATTCTCAAAAAACCGTGATAATATATAAAAATTTTCAAGCTATCACCCGTAGTGGGCAGATTTTTTTTTCTGTGTTTTACAAGCTATTAACGTTCTCAAAATTCCAAAAAAATCTCTAATAGCTCACCTTGAGCAGATACTGAATTATTTTGGTACTCAAATTAATTTCGTTGATGATTTTCGAATAATGCAATAGGAATTATAAACCTTAAAATGAGAATAATGCCTTCGTATTGCCTGAATAATGCTCCAAAACATGATATAGCGTCTGGGGTTCTTAATATGTTTTTTCAAAATAGGTATAAATAATTCTACTTGTCGGTAATTCCTATTTCATTATTCGAAAATCATCAACGAAATTAATTTGAGTATCAAAATAATTCAGTATCTGCTCAAGGTGAGCTATTTGAGATTTTTTTTTGGAATTTGGAGAACGTTAATAGCTTGTAAAACACAGAAAAAAAAATCTGCCCACTACGGGTGATAGTTTGAAAATTTTTATATATTATCACGGTTTTTTCAGAATTTTTTTAGATTTAAAAAAAATGGCGTTTTTTTTATTTTTATTTTTTGAAATAAGGAATGTTTGGAAAAATCTAAAAAAACTATGAGGGTGTATTTTAGACTCAATGCGATCATATGAAAAAAAAATCAAAGAAATCCGAGAGGGTCAGGGTCACGGGTTAACACACTTGGGCTGGAATACCTCATATATTATATTTTCCAAGCATATCCGCTTTTTACAACGATCCATCCTCAATAGAACTATAACTAAATTATTTTATTTTATTTTAGCAGCATTTGCTCGACACATGGCTGTCACAGCTTTCAGTCTTTTGTCACGCACGATTGCAGCGCCGCTCTGTAAGACGTACAGAATGTACAAGCGCTGTCAACAATTTACAACCAACAGCATCATATAGGCATTGGATTTTACTATACGCTGTGGCTGAAACTTTTAGCTCATACGTGTACCTACATAACGTCCTTAAAAAAAGTTCCGGTTAGGGTAAATGATTTTCGATATCTCTGAGGGAGACCATTGACAGTAGGCAAAGACAAAAATTTTACCGTTCGCTAAATCCCCGATGCCCTTTCTGTCTTCTTTGATTAGTACGATAGCTGTTCAATCGCGCTTTCATGAAGGCTGCTCGCGGTAATCGTGTGTGTGTATATTTATATACACGTACGCGTATACTCTATTTCATATTAGGGCGACATCTGTGGATTACTCTCTTGAGAGGCTTCTCAATATTCTCGGCGTATTTTTCATCGGTTTCTCGCGATCTACTCTCTCGTATGAATATCTCCGCTGGTGTCAATTTTATCATCCGCGAACGAGTTCTCTGTTTAAAGAAACGTCAGAAAGGTATAAATAAATAAATAAGGCAACAGCCGCACACATCCGACACGTTTGTGTGGTCACCAATGATGAGGAGATGGAATAACGAAAAGAAAACAAAGCTCGACGGGTTTGCTTCTTGTATTTGTGGCTTCGAACGTCACATTGGCTAGAAAGTAGGGAATCGCGATCAGCGATCGTGGTGGCGTGTTTTCTTATTGTTAGTACTACGTCTGTCTGTAAGGGATAGCCTGCCGCTCGCAAATACTGAATACATCATAAATTACATAGAAGCCTGCTATCGATCGCAATAATTTTTCAAATATATTCCATCGCGAACGCCGCTTACCAGAACTATGTTCTCGTGCCAAGATTTATTAACTATATTGTAAATATGAAAACATGTTTTACTGATAATACAAATACAGTAGCGACGAATCTCGAAGGCAGCGCTGATTGGCGCTATTTGACGTTACACACAGACCAATGAATTTGTAGATTATTGCAAAACAAAGTATCAGGCTCTGTAGAATTTACTGACGCGCAGATTCACAATTTTATTTTTTCCTAAATGTCTGTTCCAAAATTTCACATATCTCTCTTGTACTCGTTAGTCACATGGTAGAGCTTTTATTTTCACGAAAATGCGATCTACCATACGGGCAGAGCCTAAAAAACATGGCGGCGATAAGACGACCGTGAAACGTAAACAGTCATGTATTTTAGTGCAAATTTCTGTGATATTATGATAAGTATTAGCGCTTCTGTTATTAGTATTAGTGATTGGGCGGGTACCAATCCTAAACTTTACCCATACCGGTGCTGTCAGCTTTAAGGTCTTAGGCCACTCTATAGGGCAAAAAAGGGCATATTTTGTGATTTTTTTTCAGCGAAACCATAAAATAAATCGGATTTACAAAATAAGAGTTATATTATACGCGTAATTGACTTTAAAAAATTATTTTTTCACAGCGATACATGTCAAAATGGCGACAAAATGCAACATTTTTCCGATGACGCCTTTAACACATGGGTCATTAAGTCCCGGGACTAACCAGTAAAAACACATTTTTTTTTTGCAAAATGCGACTTTATTCATCAACATAGTCACCTTCCATAGCGATACAATCATTCCAACGTTTTTCTAAACTTTCGATGCCTTTCTTATAGAACGATTTGTCTTTTGCCTCAAAATAGGCTCTCCTCTTCACTCGGCTGACGCTCTTTTCAACTCCGGCGTATAGTGATGAATCCATGTTTCATCCATTGTTATGTACCGACGCAAAAGATCCTTTTTATCACGCGTAAACAGCTTCAAACAGCGCTCCGAATCATCAATTCGTTGTTGTTTTTGTTCCACTGTGAGCAAACGCGGCACCCACTTGGACAAAAGTTTTTTCATACCCAAATTTTCAGGCACAATTTTGAACACAGTGCCTTTTGATATCTTTAGGAAGTCAGCTATCTCTTGCAACTTCACTTTACGATCGTACATAACAATTTTCAGAATTTTTTGGATGTTTTCAGGCATAGCCATCTCAATTGGACGACCTGAGCGCCCCGCGTCTTCGGTGGTTGTTCGACCGCGTTTAAAATCCGCATACCATCGGTAAATGGTTGTTTTCGATGGGCACTTTTCCCGGTAACACTTTTCAAGCCATTGCTGAGCTTGAACGGTATTTTTTCCCATTAAAAAACAGTGTTTGATTAACACACGAAACTCGTTTTTATTCATCGTTTAAGCAAAAAACAAATGTAGCGTCACTTAACCTTCAATATCTCGACAACGACTGAACCTAATGTCATGAAATTTTTACACGTATCTTTTGAAGGTTGGTACTACCGAAAAACAAAAGCGGCATGGCATTGGCGGTACCATCTGTGTGTCAGTCCCGGGACTTAATGACGCATGGGTTATTTCTGGAAGCTCAACGGCAGGACAAATAGCTCCTATAATTTTGGAGTTATGATGAGACGCTAAAGTTTTTTCGATTATATATAAAATTAGCTATAGAAGTACGTAGGATTCTTTTGATATATTGTTTTTTATTCAAAATGGGGCATATCTAAAACAAAAAGTATAAAATGCCATGAGAAAATCGTCAGAAAATTGTTTATAAAAAAGGAACTATGCAATATAATTTTAAAAAATCCTATGTAGTGCCTCAGAAATCGTAATTCTAAATATACAGTTAAAATTTCAAGTGAATCGGTTGAAATGTGTTTGAGTTATGAGTCCGGCCGATTTGAAAAATGTAGTTTTGAGATAAACGCGTTTAAAGTTAGTAGAAAGTCACGACATGAATCAAGAGGGGTTGCGCTAGAATTCGAAAATCGAGTACTTAGAGATTTTTCACATCCATAATCTTTTGGAATATCATTTTATAGATACTAAGGTACATTTTTAACAGAAAAAAAATCGATTTTTGGAAAATCCTAGAGATGCCTAACGCCTTAAAACGTATTGTTTGCAAACGTCTCAATTACGGAATAATCCCCATGAGATTGATGATTTTAAATGATATGCTCTTGCAAAGCTAGGTTGGGAGAAAAGTGCAAGCACATCATTTCGACATTACTGTATTGGAATCGGGAAGCCTAACCTCTCATTCTCAGTACCTTTCATTATTTGCCAGTAAAGCATTTTTAGTTATTTTAAAATGTTTCTCAATTGTTCATTACAGTTTCGAAAAATTCCTTTACAGCACACTTTCATGCCTGAATTAACTTTTTCAATTTTTACGGCTTCCATCCGAGACTCTAATTGATCTGTTTTTTCTGCTTTACCAAAATAATTTTTCACCCACACAAAGCGTTTCCCTGCAATCGGAAAGTTGTGGAAACGCACTTCCAACGCCTTACTCGATGTACTTTCACAATCTTCCACATCACATTGAACGTTGTTGTGATTATTTTTACGCGGGGAGAACTTCGCAAATTCCATTTTCACCGATATTTATGTTTTTCACAAAAATTAAATACTATTGGAATGAAGGATGGAATGTTTGGAACTATTGGAGGATGGAATGTTTCGATAGTGGAGGGCTGGCGAAAACTTGACGGAAGTGCAATCGCACCAGCCATCTTAAAGCGGCACTTTTTATTGCATTTATGAGCGCCTTCTACAGCCATACGCGTTGAAGTCTGCAGATACATTAACGTCAAACGCGCCCCATAATATAAAGTAAGTTAAAAAATGGTAAAAAAAAATCATGGCGCACCTCCAGGATTGTAGAATAACTAAAGCAGCAAAAAATTATAAAATACTTCCAGTACCTTCGTCATGCTGCAATGCAGAAAAGTGATTGAAATTCGAGGCAAGTAAGCGGCTATCTTGACGCGGCACTTTTTACGGCTCGTTTCGATGACAACGTATAATCATTTTTACCGCGTGAACTTACAGTCTGTTTGACAAAAGCGTGTATAGACACCACCAAAGATCTGGAACGTCAAGCAATTATTCCGACAGGTTCGACTCATATGAAGGTCTTTGTCAACAGATTATGCCATGAAATTAGTGGAAATTATGTCTCGAAGATGCCAGGCGATTATTAATAGTTGAAGGCAACTGGACCACTTATTAATAATAAAGCATCACGATTTATATCCTGTGGTGTGTGTGTGTATATATTTTTTTAATGCCTTGTCCCAAATACTTTTTGAGTTTCGCCGTACACGCTCTTGTCCAGCAGACTTGATTACTAAATTGATGGGAGACTTACATCGGAGCGAAGCTCATAGTTAAATTTCACTTTACGCAACTCACAATTTCACAAAAGCTTTTTCTAATAACTCTCTAATGAGTTCAGACTCTTGTAGCCTAGTCTATCTGATTTATCCGCACAGTCATAAAGAACTTTCACGCTTTAACAACAGTAATGTTTAAGAACTATTGAAAGTAAGTTTTAGAATTATTTTCAGCTAGTTTTTAGTTAGGCAGAATTTTCATTCATACCGATATGGCGCTGTAATTTCATCCTGAAATGGCGCTGGTTGATGACGCCTAATAATGCAGTTTGGTCGCGAGTCCGAAAGAGGGCGCGCTGTCTCCGCCGTTTCAAGGGTCTGATTGATACTTCATTTAGAATACTTGTTCGCTACTCTCCGCACGCAGTAACGTGTGAAACTCTCTCCGAAGTTATGATGAAAAAAAAAAACTAATTTTTATAATCAAGAGACACGTGACGTGTCTCAATGCAAACTTGTCAGCAATAAGCTTTACGAATTCCGTTACATATTTTTTTTCGTAGCCCCCGATAATCCGAAAACCGGTATAAGGTAAATGTCCGGCACTGGACCCGATCACCATTTGTGGTACAATAACGGTATATTGCGCCATATATTGATACGGCTGTTTGGGCACGTATATATCAAGAAAATCGGAGAAGGCGGTCAACCAGTTTTACTTCGCGGAATTTGGCAAAATGTGTAGCGGTTTGATCGGCAACAAAAACTATTCACATTTTAATATCTAGATTCAGTACGTTTAGTCGTTCGAAAATGAACTAATTACACCGAACTCGTGGCCGGAAAAACGAGGAATTTTCGTGATTCTTTTCTGGGTAAACGTGTGCATGTTTTCAATTTTTTTGTTTTAATTAAAAAGTTTGGTTTTCAGTATCTTTCATAATTTTTGTATTGAAAAATATTTATAAATGTGGTAGATACAATGATTTGTGTACACCGCTGTTCAAAAAATGTTCTTCGCGGTGACCACTGTTGCTCGTAAACAGATCATCCGAAATAAAAGAATCAAACGCATTAAAAAAAAATTTTAATTAAAAGATAAAAAAAAATGACTGCAGTCCAAAGTGAAAGCATCGCTTTTCGGTGAAAAAACGCTCTATTTTCGTCAATAAAAAAAGACTGCATCGAAAAAAATTCCTTCGTTCAAGCGCTGCTTTTTGATATGTAGAAGCTTGTAAAATTTGAAGTTGGACGGTGCAGTGATTTTCGGGATATCCCCGTGGAGAAATTTGTTGGGGAGGCCCTAGATCCTACCACATACCTATAAGGATTTTATAGGGACGCCGCACGTGGCGAATCCACGTCGGAGTCCAACCGGATTCGAGGCTATTTCCCGATTACCCGTGCGGAACATTGGCAGGGCACCCCTAACGCAATTCGGGGCCTTCAATGGATTGTTTGTGGATTCCATAGTAGGGTTTTCCGTAAAAGAGCCGGACCGGGCCCCTATTAGGGAATGGTAGGGTAGGTAGGTTGACTAAAACTATGGTCTAAGTACAGAGGCCAAGTTAGGGCCTTTAAGGGGTGTAGTTATAGATTCCCTAGTAGCGATTTCCCCAATACTACCAGACTTTGCTATTACAGGGGCAAATCAGTATAAAATGCTTGACTGAAGAATTTGTGGCGTAATAATTATCAAGATCGATTAAATATGATAAACTATGCGTTTAATAGACAAGCTGTGATGCTTTGAACCAACACGCATGCAGTGCGTTCATTGGAACAACGCAGGATCGAACGTGTCAAAATATGCGACAGAATTATAAGCCTCAAATGTATTTAAATAACACATCCCTTTTTCACAGTGCGCACACACGCACGTACGCAAATGGTTGCAATAATTTTTATGGCGTAGGGTTGAGGCAATTTTAAAGGCCCTAGTTATTTTGCCTTCAATGGCCCTCGGTAGCAAAGTGTGACCGGCCACTGATGGCCCATGTGAGGCTTCGGACTGGGGCCTCAATAAAGTTAGGGAAAATTAAGATGGGCCCGATCAATGCCTGAACTCAATTTCCGCACGGGTTAACGTCATTTGCGAATGATTGATTTGACATTCTCAAGCGGAATGTGTTGGATCGCCAAAAAAAAATATCGTTTCGTGAACCGTGCACACATTTGTTGGAGAGTCCCAAGTTGAACCCACATCTCTATAGGGATTCGCTAGGGACATCGCACATTCTCATTGGGATCCAATTGGATTCTGCATCGTTCCCCGATGAACGCCGTTTGACAATTCTTACCAAGTTCGAATCGAAAATATGTGAAAAGTCACGAGAAAAAACTTGGCGCGTTGAAACATAATCTGCACCTTTGATATTATGTCGAAGTGTAGTAGAATAAATAGAAGCGATCATTGAAGCGGTTTTTCAGTGATGTTATTGAAATCGATTTTCAAGACATACGTTTTAACACAACTCGTGCGGAAATTGATTTCGGGCTTTGATCGGACCCATCGGACCCATTTCCCTAACTTTATTAAGGCTCTAGTCTGGAAGCCTCACATGGGTCATCAGTGGCCGGTCACACTTTGCTACCGAGGGCCATTGAAGGCAAAATAACCAGGGCCTTGAAAATTGACTCAACGGTGCTTCATAAAAATTATTACAGCCATATGCGTAAGTGCATGTGTGTGCACTGTAAAAAAGAAATGTGTTATTTCAATACATTTGAGGCTTAGAACTCTATTGCATATTTTAACACGTTTGATCCCGCGTTGTTCCAATGAACGCACTGCATGCGTGTTGGTTCAGGGCATTACAGCTCGTCCACTAAACGCATAGTTTATTATATTTAAGCGATCTCGATAATTATTATGCCATAAATTCTTCAGTTAAGCAATTTATACCGATTTGCCCCTATAACAGCAAAGTCTAGTAGTATTGGGGAAATCGCTACTACACGGAAAGAATTAAATGTTAAAAATTACCGTGCAGTAACGGTAACCAGATGACAACCCTGAAACTTTGCTTATTATTACTGAGTAAAACACAGATTTTCACGAAAATAAAATAAAATTTCTTCTTCAGATAGAAAATTTTACCAGATTTTCTAGTAAATTTTTATGTGTAACAAAATACGCAAAACTTAAATTTAAAAAATATATAATATCAGCGAAATTTTACTGTGCATTTTATTATTTTATGCCTTTCAAAAATGTCTATAAAAAAGTATCGTCTTTATAACAGTTATTTTGAGATTTATTATAAAATTTAATGAGTGTTATAGGAAAATGTGTTGTACTCTCGGTAAAAATTATCGTGCGCGCTGCCCTTCTTGTATAGTAAAATTTTAGCTACGTATTTGAAATTTTCTGTAACGTGAGTTAAAGAAAACTTGTCGCATACGAATTATTATGCTTTTCTCACTTGTCACCACATTGAAATATATCACGGTAATTTTTACCGTGAAATTCACGACAAAAATTACTTTTTAATTCTCTCCGTGTAGGAAATCTACAACTACACCCCTTAAAGGCCTTTACTTGGTCTCTGTACTTAGACCATCATTTTAGTCAACCTACTTATCGTATCATTCTCTCTCTTACGGAAAACCCTACTGTGGAATCCACAAATAATCCATTAAAGGCCCTGAATTGTATTAGCTATACCCTGCCAATTTTACGCACGGGAAGATTTATACTTTATGAAGATCTACTCATTTTATAGGTCTATATATTTTGTTCAGGAAATTCAACGTACAGAATGCCATGGGATCCATCAAGAATCGTATCGGATTCTGTTCCATAATCTGGCAATCCTTTAGGATTGAAATTGGATTCTAATGAGGCATCCCGATTAGAATCCAATGTACGAGCGTGACGTTTTAGTATAGGGATCCAATGCGACGACATATTGGATCCCTATCAGAAAGTAGGTACAAGTGTGGCATTCCAATTGGATTCCTACGAGAATTTCTGCACGGGTAACCGATTTTGAAAAAGGCATTTTGAGAAAAACCCGTTCAAAGTTTGAGATTGGGATTATACGTGGATAAAATGTAATTTAAGAAACTCACATAGAATTATCGGTGCCAAGCTCATATAATAAGCTTTCTGTCGTCGATGAGCAAGAATCAAAATTTTTAAAAATTTCAACTAGGCCCAAGTCCTTAAACGACGTTTCGTGAAATGATGAAGGCGCACATCGGGACATCGAAACTTTTAAAACGATAAAGAAGAAAAAGGGAAGTTCGCGAAGATGCCGGTACACGTCGCGTCGCTGTGTTTGGTAACGAAGAAAAGAAAAAGGTTTTTTTTTTGGCGAGGCGAAGTGCGCGACCGTGTACCGAATCCTTGACACGCACGCGCAAATAATATGTATATAGGCGCTTTCACATGAGCGCACACGTCCGCGGAGAAACGAAGTCAAGATCGCACTTAATGTACATAACCGGTAAAGATGTGCGGACTATCCTTGCTTTTATCTACAGGGCGATTCAGCGAGAGAAAACCTGTTTCTCTTTTTTGCCCTGCTACTTTTTACCAAAAAGTTTCTTTTCACGATAGTCCCATAAGTGAGCCAAACAACGTGAAAGATATAATTTTTACATCATTTTCTATATTTGTTTGGTTTGATAAACAAAAATGTCTGAAAGTTGACGATTGCTGATTTTTAGTATAGTAGAACGTCGATTATCCGAATTCATTGGAACTGAAGATGGATAATCAAAAGTTCGGACAATCGAAACGCAATTTTTTCTGAAAGGATAATATACAACAGAAATTGATATAAATCAAAAGAAATTGATAAAAATAAAAAAAATTGATAAAAACCCAAAGGAATTGATAAAAATCAAAAGAAATTGATAAAAATCCAAAGGAATTGATAAAAATCAAAAGAAATTGATAAAAAATCAAAAGAAATTGATAAAAATCCAAAGGAATTGATAAAAATAAAAAGAAATTGATAAAAATCCAAAGGAATTGATAAAAATCAAAAGAAATTGATAAAAATCAAAAGAAATTGATAAAAATCACAAGAAATTGATTTAAAAAAAATCTATATCAAAGATATATATAATCTCTTTCAAACATCGAATGCTTATTTTATTTGTTTGGTTTTGTACAAAAGCCCATCGTCGAGTATCTCAATTTCTCTTTATATAGGAGATCGTGGTTTTTCCAACATCATAAAGGCTGCGCTAGTTTCCCCCTCATCTAACTTCGAAAGAATTTCCAGTTTTTTCTCTAACGTAAAAACATTACGTTTACGCTTAGGAATCGAAGGACTTAGACTTGAGTCCTGACACATACGAACTGCGCGAAATAAACGGGATGTAAATAATTTGCAACAATTCACTGTGCGTGATGCATGTAACAAATTAAGTTTTAAGAAATAAGACTGAAAGACGAAAAACGCGCTCGAAAGTGCGCGGTTCTTGCAAGACAGAGCAAACCACAATTTAGACGTTTCACGAATTAATTCATTCTCTAAGCATGTGTGAATATTTGCAATGACCGTAGTGGACAAATGATCGGTGCGCGGGTTCGGTGATCTATTAGGTCGAGCAACATTGGCCTGTGTCAATATTTGGCTGGGTGACTGCTTTTCAGTAAACTGGCTTGTACACCGACTACTGAGTGGGAACCAGTTTTGCCAAGTTTCCAATAGTAACACAACTGAAACTCATTAGAATGTACTAATAATGCACTAGGAAATAGTGGCCGTAGGCAACAATCTGCAGAGATCTCTGAGAAAGGTTAAAAATCAAAAAATCAACTGAAGATTCACTACGCACAGTAAACAAATTATTACGGTAAACAAGTGTTCTCTTCCGACTAAATTAAAGAAAAAAAAAAGTTATTGGGATTTTCATCGAGAAAACGGTCGATCGCTGTTTGCAAATTGATTCTGAAACGCTCGGTACGACGCTTCATATATTTGGTGTATCCGTGTGGGGTCAAAAGGCAGAAGGGACGAGTCCGAGCAATCTTGACCTCGTAACCATAGTTGTCAAAAAAAAAAAAAAAATCCAAAGACTCGACGTATATAATATTCGGCGTGCCTTGAGTCACGATCATCATCATGTTTTTAAGGGGTCTACATAAGCTTGAAATTTCATGCACACGATTTTTTTTTATTGCATAATTTTAGACAATAAAACTTGCAACTTGGTCTCGACTTCATTGTTAATCGATATTTTTTTATTTAAAAAAAAACTTAAACTTAGCAAGATCATTTATCAATTGTGCGTGAAAGCCCAACCTCGTAATCCAAATAGTCTCATGTGAAAAAATATTGAAAATCGATCTGTTAATCTGGTCTTCAAGCTTACGCAGACCCGTTAAAGGAACATGTCACAGCTCGGCGAATGTTGATGTGTATACTCTTGGCGGATGCTTCGCGGTGACGTCGACGACTGCAACCGCGAGCAGGCGACACACCTAAAAAAAACCGGATTTTGGTCGGGAGAATTTACGTCCGAGCAGGAAGTAAAAAAAAAAACACTGGGTGATAAGGCCGAACGAGTAATGATTCCGACAGCCGGTCGTTTCCGCCAATCGCGTTGGAGGCGCGCATGGATAGACCGTAAAAAGCTGAATATTCCTCGAAATTCAATCAAATGGAAATCAATGGAACGTAGCTGTCGCGCAATGTCTTTCGTACAAGCGTTATTTGGCAGTACGGACCAAAGAAATAATTCCATCTCGAATGAACAGGAGACGAAGAAAGAATCAGAGAATGAAAGAACCAAAGAGAGGCGTGACACGAAACGAGAGTAAGATATAGGGTACACCGAACAGTGTATGGACGAAAGCTGATTTATATTTCAAATCATCAAAGAATTTGTATTGTCGATAAAAACTCGAATCATTATAATTTAGCAACAAAAAAAATCACAGGTGTCGTTAAAACAAATTTCTTAGTTTAATTTCGAATTTTGACGTTAAGGAGTGTCCGTCACGAAGCGCCGGGTTGCGTGGGTGCATGAGCGGGGCCCTCTTTTTTTTTTTTTAGTAATACGCATGTTTGTCCTATTGGTCATTTTATACAAAAACTTAATAGCTGTACATCGCTAAATAAATACCGTAAAATTGGCACAATTTTACGTTAAGGTACTGCGAAGAGAAGTACGACAACGTTGCAATTCTCCATCTCACTCTATCTTCTGATTTCTCTGTTGTGGTCATGACACCGAGCTGACCGCGGGTCGTCGCGTGATTCGAACTTGTTATTGTGGCCGAAATTTCCGTTTTTTTTTTAAAGTGTACACAATATATAACAGATGTCTGTTTGTTCTGTAATACAAATTTATTTTTTATTCTTGGTGATAAATAAATGACCGGTTTGATAAACAAAATCGATCGAATGTGTTATTTTATTACGATGAATGCAATTATTCGACCTATACGTCAATCACAAACGAATTTAAGGTTAGGTCGATGGTGATATAATTCTCACGCATGCGCGCCTGCGTCATACATGACAGCTGATTTCCGCCACGCTGCCGAATCTTTACACGGTCGCGGAACCTCTCGGTACTTCAAGTATTTCGACATTTTAACATTAAATATCTTTTTACGTAGGTCGCTAACAAAAACTTTTTTTTAATTATATTTGGAACCCTCACCACTTAATCAACGTTACTTTAACTTTTTGTCAATATCTGTTGCGTGAGTGCAAAGACATCACATGATACAAGACTTTTGAGGTTGACTCTTCCACAAGCCCTGTGCTGTGATCCTAAGTTCAACAATTTGTATCGCTCTTATTTAGTCGCTGACTTTATCTGAAACTTTGCATATGTGAATATGGGTACTTTATCTGTGATATACTTGAAAAAAAATTTTTTTCTCGAGGTAAGACGTCTGTGACGGAGCGTATTCAAGAACGTTCAGTAGGTACACGTATGAGCTAAAAGTTTCGGCCGCAGCGTATAGTAAAATCCAATGCCTATAAGATGCTGTTGGTTGTGAATTTTTGACAAAGCTTGTACACTTTGTATCTTCTACAGAGCGGCGCATGTAGTCAAGTCTTTTGTCACGCAATCGTGCGTGACAAAAGACTTGAAGTTGTCAGCCACGCACCAATCAGCTTTAGTAGTTCCCAGCTACGCGCCAATCAGCTCGTCGCAGCTGGTTGTGCCTAAGTTCCGTGTGGAAAAAAATTAATACTTTTCAAAAGTCGACATCTTCGAAACTAAACGGTCAAAAATTGCCATTTATTTTTAAATGAATCCCACAATAGTACTGCATACGCGAGTGGTTTTATTTGAAAATCCTAAGATCCGTTTAGAACCCATAATGAAAAATGTGAGCAAAGTCCTATCCGTTTATGTATTAGGTATAGGGATCGCGTACAAAAAGACCCACATTCAATTGCCATTATCTCATAAACTAAACGGTGAATCGAAGTAAAAATTTGGGCATCAGTCCATGAAGATCGTGTCTACACCATAATTAAATTTCGGGGCAATCCTAAGATTTGGCCAAAACTACAGAACTACTTCAACAAAAAGAAAGCCCCGAGACACGAATCGCTTCGTTCGAGACTCGACGCGTGTCTGCGGTAAACGATAACGCGCACGCCGCCTGGTGGCCAGTCCCAAAAGCACGGTGTCAACGAAACGCGATGACTGTCACTTTTTCGCATGCGTACAATAGTTATGCGTATCGATCACTCATCCGCGTGTATCCAACGATCCTCGATGTTGTCGTTTCACCGAGAGAGAAAATAATATTTGCATCTATACGATATAAACGCCTCGTGCAATTTTCTCATTGGCAACTGTTATTTAATAGCTTCGGACGCCGTCCAACCTAACGCGTATACGCGCATGTCTAACAAGGCTCGCGATACGCGCAGTGACCTCACTCACAAGTGACGAAAGACGATCGAGAAATTCTTCGCGTGTGCCTCGTACACACGCGTCATACGATCGAAAAAATACGACACTTATAGTAGAAGAATTATTGATTCATTGAATCATCGATTTGTGACGCGGAATTCTCGCGATAGTGCCAACCAAACGATCATGCACGAGGCATTAAAAAAAAAGAACGAGTTATCATCGTCGTTCGTGTTTGTTCCTCGGCGATGTCTCGCCGAGCTTCTACTTGTTTACCGCGCATGCGCGCGAAACTCGCAGATCAGCACTAAATATAGCCATATCGGTGGATTGTTTTCGAATTCCGTTAGACTTTCCTGAAAAAATACAGCTTTCTGTCGCGCACACCCTCCAATGCTTATGGTATCGATCGATTTGGTCGTTCAATCTCCCAATTGCGACAATTGTGAGAAATCGCGATAAGTGGATTATAGGCACGAGGTCTCGAATCCTCTGACTCATCGCGTGTATATGCGCTCGTAGAATGTGAATATAATTCTTGAAGTCGATGTTAACCATGGGTTAAGGGGTAACGCCACTGTAGAATTTTCAAAAAATGGATTTTTTTTTAATTGGCTTAAGAGATGCTTTGAACCATCTAAAATAAGGGAAAAAGTTTGATACTTGTAAAAAAAAAAGGCCCACACACGGGCCAGCCACTGCTCGGTGGCAGTGGCTGGCAACAAGACATGATGAACACTTTTTTTTACCATTTATTTGTAGCCTTAGACTTGTTCTAAGTTACAATGAGTGACTAAATCGTTGCTTGGGAGGCTACACGCAAACAGCAACATAAGTTGCAATGCTACTGTTTGGAGCTTGGCTCTAAAGGTCCACTCAAGTGGCAAAAAAGTATTAAATGTTGCAATTGATATTGCTGTGTGCAATATTAACGACGTTTTGACTAATATCCTACGAATTATGAAAGTCTTGGAGATGGATATTGGCCTCCAAGCTTACAATTTTTGTTTTGAACCTAACGCTAGACGGATAAACCACGCTGAGCTGTCTTTGACAGATACGGCAAAAGAAGCACGCACCAGCATAAAATCAATCAGGAAAAAAAATGAGGATGAATATTTAACCCTTAGTGTGCACACCTTCACAGCGAATCATTTCGTGCACATGGGGTCAATTTGACCCCAGGCCATTTTTGACCTCGAATATCTCGGTAACTATGCGCTTTTCGGGAAAAAAGGTTGAGTCACTTTTTGCAGTGAATCGATCAAACTTTAAGGCCGCGAAGTTAGATTTCCAAAAAAAGCTTTTATAATTGTTCAAAAATGTGCTTAAAGTTGATGGTACGCAAAAAAAGCGCTGCAGGTAAGAAAAAAATTTTGGGGTCAGGCTGACCCCGGATGCAGACTAAGGGTTAAACAGAGCAGGGCAGCTTTATGGTCCTGGGATAGCTGATCAATGGTATAAAATTTTAAACAGCTAAATTTTCTCATTTCTTCACGTCCATAACACATCTCGAACCTCTAAACGCGTTTTTCTCAGAACATAATTTTTCAAAACAGCACGCAGCATAACTCCAACAATTTTCATTCTACTCACTCCAAATTTTGAACACACGTGTAAAATAACATTCCGAAGAGAAATACGTGCGGGATTTTCCATGAGTTAATTATAACATTATTTATTAACATATGATTGTCCTTTTTTTCCGTCGTTAATTGAATTTTTACCCGAAACGCTTGCCAATTACACAAAAATTAATATTTTCAAAATCCCCTACGTATTTCTCTAGCTATACTCATGTAAATGAATCGAATAATTTTTTTTTGTCCATTCAAATTTGCTTCAGTTATACTGCGTGCTGCAGAGCGTCTCAGATTCAACATGCCTCGCGAAAATGGCTCCAGCGTCACCATTTTGTATAACTTTTTAATATAAATATTTTTTTGTTCACTTGAAGATATGACTAATAACATCCTTGCATACTCTTTTACTTGTCCTTCCACCCAAAAAAAAATCGCGAGAAATCGCTTAATTTTAGACGTTTACAGTGGTGTTACCCCTTAAGGGGGAGATCCCTTTAGGCAGCCGAAAATAAGCGAAATTTCAATATTTTTTGTGTCCAAACTATTTATTCTACGTAATCAACATTTTATGGACATATTATTACATTATTTAATTTTTCCATTTTTTTTGTTTATATTTAAAGATGGCGGCTGTACGACGCTTGCTTCAGAAACAGTTGCCGCCTGAGTTATTCCACGGCGTACAAACTAGCGTCTGGTGCATTGATCTGAAACATCAGAGCCAAGAAGTTTTTGATTTTTAAGAGTCACACGCTCTATGTGAACCTAAAAAAACCAATGAAAAGTAAAAATTCGTAAAATGGTACGTGTTTGAAAAAATATGTTATTTTTCATGAGATTTTTACTATAGGACTTGATGATAGAAAGATAGTTTTTAAAAATAATTTTTATGAAAATTTAGGCTCACGTAGACGATAATTATGTTCTTTAGAAGTGTACAAAATTTAAAAATGATTGAACACATGGTCTTCGAGTTACCTTGTACACGGAGAGAATTAAAAAGTAATTTTTGTCGTGAATTTCACGGTAAAAATTACCGTGATATATTTCAATGTGGTGACAAGTGAGAAAAGCATAATAATTCGTATGCGACAAGTTTTTTTTTAACTCACGTTATAGAAAATTTCAAATACGTAGCTAAAATTTTACTATACAAGAAGGGTAGCGCGCACGATAATTTTTACCGAGAGCACAATACACTTTCCTATAACACTCATTAAATTTTATAATAAATCTTAAAATAACTGTTATAAAGACGATACTTTTTTATAGACATTTTTGAAAGGCATAAAATAATAAAATGCACAGTAAAATTTCGTTGATATTATATATTTTTTTAATTTAAGTTTTGCGTATTTTGTTACACATCAAAATTTACTAGAAAATCTGGTAAAATTTTCTATCTGAGGAAGAAATTTTATTTTATTTTCGTGAAAATCTGTGTTTTACACAGTAATAATAAGCGAAGTTGCAGGGTTGTCATCTGGCTACCATTACTGCACGCTAATTTTTAACATTTAATTCTCTCCGTGTACGAGGTCCACGAGAAAGTGATTTTCAGGAAAGCGCGTTTAAAGTTTGAAGACTGAACATTTGTGATTTAATGATCGACCGATGAATCTGCGATTCCGGGGCCATAAAGTAATACCTCAGCTTCCTCGTGGAATTGATTTTCGACCATTCTTCTTTACCGTATAAAGGGAACTCCTCCCTTAATTCCTTATTTTGAATCGTATTTTTCATGACCTTATGAACTCCCAAGGCCCAAAAATACAATGTTAATAATGCCTGTGAAATATTCTTTCCCGTGAATCTTCCGCAGTCGCCTCGCGAAATATTGAGCACGAAAATCGTAGTCTCGTGGATTTCCCTTTAATAGACAGGAATCATTGGGTTTTCACTGAGATCGTACATTTTTGCTTCAGATTACTAATTTTCTTTCGGATTATTGGAACATCGAATAAACTAATAACAATTTTAACGATTTTGAAAGAACGTGCGAAACGTATCGAAAAAAAATCGTGCATGTTTATGAATCCAAACGTCACGCTTTGATAGAAAATAACATAAAGCGTCAAATTAAGGAGTTTTACGGCTGCCAGAGAAAATATCTAATTTTCAGACACATCTTATAACAAAAAAACCAAACAAACGATCGATTTGCAAATTTTCCCCGAGATTAATTATCTTATGAGAATATAGTAAAAACGGTAATATAAAGTTATAAATAGAGCCGCGAGAATTCATTGTTCCGGGCAGACGTCCGAACGGTGTACCCTATAGCACCATTCAGATTATCTGACACAAAAAAACCAATTTTTTTTCTCAACCTTCGATACACATTTACACCTAAACGTAAATGGAGCTTTTTTTTTTTAATATGCCCAACAAAGCTGAAAGGAATAGTTTTTATCGAACATGGGCCTTTTTTTAATCGTGGCTCTTCGGCCGTTTAGAATTCATTAGCGAATAGCGTTGGCGGCTCTGACGTTACTAGCAATCGTAGCAACGATTCTCTCAGACCGTTATATCTCAAAGCTGCACCATTCACGATTGGGAAAAAAAATCTCCTATACTCGGTACATCGATAGACATCAATCGAAATAAAGTATATATATGAGTAGTATTCATCCCGAGGTATAGATACATACAGACGTATGTTGTGCCTGACAGACTGTCTCTCCCGGCTGCAATCAACCTGTTCAGAAAACCCAATGGCCCGCGTGTCTGAGAAACAGAGAAAGAGCGGGAGAGAGAGAGAGAGAGAGAGAGAGAGAGAGAGAGAGAGAGAGAGAGAGAGAGAGAGAGAGAGAGAGAGAAAGAACGAGAGATGGAGATATATGAAGCGAGAAAATACAAACGAGTGTATAGAGGAGCTCGCCTCGACCTTGACGACCGAATAAGGACTTCTCAAGGTCTTGGCGGCCTTGCGTAAGGCCCACCTTGATCGTGCCATTGGCATAACGATTAAACGATCACATGTTCGATAATCCGTCACATCTATAAGGTATACTTGTCATGTAGGGGGTGGGCTTGAGGAATACGTGCCCGCAGATAACACCGAATATTAAAATTAATGTGTCTTCCTCGACTTTCGCAAAAAAAACGACTTCGTGTACAGCACAGAAAAAAAAATTTTATACTGGCAAAGCATCGTCTGAATTTGTGCATATTTGTTTGTATTTAACAATTGCCGTTAAAGGAACTAAACATAAGCTTGAAACTTCGAAAATATCATTTTTTTAAAAAGCTTTATATCCTAGGGTCTTAACTCTTTATATCACTGTGTAACAGTCCTGTAACAAACCGCCTAAAAGTCCTCACAAAATCCCATATTGGTGGTTAGGACGTTCTATAGGTACACGTATGAGCTAAGAGTTTCGGCCACAGCGTATAGTCAAATCCAATGCCTATATGATGCTGTTGGTTGTAAATTTTTGACAGAGCTTCTACACTCTGTATGTCCTACAGAGCGGCGCTGCAATCGTGCGTGACAAAAAAACTTCAAGTTCTCAGCCAGGCGCCAATCAGTTTTAGTAGTTCCCAGCTATGCGCCAATCAGCTCGTCGCAGCTGGTTGTGCCCGAGTTCCGTCTGGAATAAAATTAATACTTTTTAAAAGTCGATATCTCCAAAACTAAACGGTCGAAAAATTGCCATATTTTAAAATGAATCCCACAATAGTACTGCATACACGAGAGTGTTTTTATTTATAAATCCTAAGATCCGTTTAGAATCCATAATGAAAAATGTGAGCAAAGTCCTATCGGTTTATGTGTTAGGTATAGGGATCGCGTACAAAAAGACCCATATTCAATTGCAATTATCCCATAAACTAAACGGTGAATCGAATTGAAAATTTGGGCATCAGTCCATGAAGGTCATGTCTACACCGTACTCAAATTTCAGGCAATTCCTAACATTCGAACAAAACTACAGAACTACCTTAAGGCCTTAGGCCACTCTAGGATTTTCCAAAAATCGATTTTTTTTGTAAAAATGTACCCTAGTACCTATAAAATTATATTCCAAAAGATTATAGGTGTGAAAAACCTCTAAGTACTCGATTTTCGAATTCTAGCGCAACCCCTCTTGATTCATGTCGTTACTTTCTACTAACCTTAAACGCATTTATCTCCAAACTATATTTTTCAAGTCGGCTGGACTCATAACTCAAACAATTTTCAACCGATCCACTTGAAATTTTAACTGAATATTTAGAATTACATTTTCTGAGGCACTACGTAGGATGTTTTTATTATATTGCATAATTCCTTTTTTATAAACAATTTTCTGACGATTTTCTCATGGCATTTTATACTTTTTGTTTTAGAAATGCGCCATTTTGACTAAAACCAATATATCAAAAAAATCCTACGTACTTCTATACCTATTCTTATATATAATCGAAAAAACTTTAGTGTCTCATCATAACTCAAAAATGATAGGAGCTGTTGGTCCGGCCGTTGACCTTCCAGAAATAAAGGCGTCATCGAAAAAATGCTGCACAGTCGCCATTTTGACATGTATCGCGGTGAAAAAATAATTTTGTATAGTCACTTACGTGTATAATAAAACCCCTATTTTGTAATTGCGATTTATTTTATGGTTTCGCTGAAAAAAAATCACAAAATATGCCCTTTTCTTGGCCTCTAGAGTGGCCTAAGGCCTTAATCCTGTTTTAAATTAATGTTACATGAAGGCTACAAACCGTTTTGTGATTTTTTTTAGTGCAATTCACGCAAACTAGATAGCATATTAGTTGGGACAAAAACTTTAGTGTTCGCAGTTCACTTTTCGTGAGATTGCAAGATTCGAGTGTGCGTAAAGTTTGCGAAAAATCGAAGGAAAAAAAAATACAAAAACTACGTGCTGGTGCTAGCGTGTCTTTGTACTGCAACGAGCAAAACAGCTGATTCGAAGCATTCCATACATCGCAAAGGAATGCTATGACACAACGTAAACATATCTGTCACGCTCCCTTTGCTTTATAACTAGCACCCTGATTACATTTTTCAAGAACTAAATAATAACGTGTTTCTTAATTTATTTATATCGACCATAAAGTTAACTATTTCGAAAATTTTTCGTTGCTGAGTTATGAAGTATTAACTTTTATTTGCAACAGAGATTTTGTACAAGTTTCAAAAATTGCCGAATTACGACGATTTTGTGAGGGGTCGGCTCGCTCACTGCGGTACAGCGCACCGCTTCGATTTGCCCTTTTTTTCTGGAAACTATGTTGTATGGAACGGTGTAAGCAGAGTTGTGAAAATAGTAATTTTTAAATAATGCATTACTCATTACTTTAAATAATGTGTATTGGATAAGTTCTCCATTACAAATTACAAAAGTAATGTGTAATGTATGTGTGTTCCATTACAAATGAGAAAAGTAGTGTGCAATGGTTGCATGATCCATTACAAATTTCAAAAAGTAATGTGTAATGGTTGCATGATCCATTACAAATTTCAAAATGTAATGTGTAATGGTTGCATGATCCATTACAAATTTAAAAAAGTAATGAGTAATGGATGCACGTTCCATTACAAATTTCAAAAAGTAATTTGTAATGGATGCATGTTCCATTACAAACTACAATTGATAAAAAGTAATTTGTAGTGGAGAATATTCCATTACAAATAGAAAAATTGCCGTGCTCACATTAGAAATTTGCACATTGCTATCTGATTATTTTATTTCGCTCATTGAAATTTGTTTTAAGTAAATTCGTTTTTCTTGTGATGGAATATTCTCCATTTGTGATGGAATATTCTCCACTACGAATTACCTTATTGTAATTGTATTTTGTAATGAAGCACTCATTAATCATACATTACTTTTTCAATTTGTAATGGAACATGCGTCCATTACACATTACTTTTTGAAATTTGTAATGGATCATGCAACCATTACACATTACTTTTTGTAATTTGTAACGGAACATGCATTCATTGCACATTACTTTTCTTATTTGTAATGGAACACACATCCATTACACATTACTTTTGTCATTTGTAATGGAACATATGTCCATTACACATTACTTTTGTAATTTGTAATGGAACGTATATCCATTACACATCACTTTTGTAATTTGTAATGGAACATATATCCATTACATATTACTTTTGTAATTTGTAATATATACAGTAATGCATTATCAAAATAATGCATTATTCACAACTCAGGGTGTAAGTCATATCGAAAAATCTATTTGTCTGATTCACTTTAAATTCGGACGAAGCATAGTTTTCAACATTTTCTATCGTATGGCCGAATGATTTTTTGATATGTTTATCCATTTGTTAATAACAAATTATTAAAATTGTTCTTTTCTCTCGAAAACGAACGTTTTTCTACAGTGTCCTATTTTCGTAAGTGTCCAAAATCCAAATAAGTATCCGGCCATACGGAAGTTTTATTATTATACTAAAAGTACATTTTTTATTTTTCATTCCAGATCAATCTAGTTGCCAGAATCACTTACACCGATTGCCCAACGATGGTACTTTGTTTCAATCATAATAACTTCATCGCTTATCAATATTTTTAATTGAAAAAATCTCAAACTTCACAGGAATGTATATCAATTGTGTGGAAAGTTCCGAGCTCGTCATCCTAATACTCTCATCAGAAAAAAAATATTGCAAATCCACCTGTTTTTTGGGCCCCAAACTTGTGCAGCCCCGTCAATTGACTCCGGCAAGGGCGTGTCTATTCGTCGATCTCGAGGACGATGTGGAAAAATAGCATTATACAAAACTCAATGTTTTGGATTCGCCTTTGAAAAAATGTGAGCATATTTATATGAAAATGATTTTGGAAATTCTATTTAAAGTGTAAAAAGTTGAAAAATCGTCGATAAAAGAGATGTGCTGATAGCCAACATTACGTAGACACAATGGACTGAAAATGACCTTTCTGCGCACTTTCGCTTACTTTGTGCGGCATTGCTATAAAGGAATATGCTATACTTGTTAGTTTTGTCTGGGCTCTTTGCTTCTCCTGCACACACTCTCTCTCTCTCGCTCTCTCTCTCTCGCGCGCGCGCTGTCTCCCTGGCGAACGGAGAGCTATATATGCCGTTGAAATCAATACGAAATACGCGAGGCGCAAGTTCAACGCACCGATGGCAACCGCGGCTGGAAACTAGAGATACAGAGAGACCGGGTTGAAAAAGGAAGAAAGAGAGGTGAGATGCAGAGAGAGAGAGAGAGAGAGAGAGAGAGAGAGAGAGAGAGAGAGAGAGAGAGAAAGAAAGATCGAGAGCTTCGTCTGGGAAAAGTCCGGTACCCTCGAGGACCTGCGGGTTATATAGCCAACTATACAGAGAAAAAAGGCGATGGGTGGGAGGAAGAAAAATTAAATGGTAATAACTGCTCGTTATAATAAAATAAATGCTCGTATGCCATGTTTCGCGTCGTTGATTTTTTCTCTTTTCAAGGTTTCAATGGTCATATATTCAGAATGTTCAAAAAGCTCGTAAACATTTTTCTAAAAATTCCCCTACTTATGGGTGCGCAAAAACAATGTTTTTTTTTGTTCGCGACCTAACTTCAACACATTTCGAACTATCAGGGTGAACATTTTTACTCGCTGACAGTGTGACGAAAGCATACACCCGACTCTTCCGACTGCTTGATAATAATAAGAATTACAATAACAATAATAGAAATAATGATAATCTGCATTTAGTATAATGGATGAGAAATTGCCTGCGAGACAAATAAACTACAATTAATTCATTAATTGTGCACATTAACAAAGTAAGCTTGTAAATGAAATGTTTTTTTTTTTAATGAAACATTGATTTTTGAACATGTCGGTTTTAACTCTTCGTAGTCACACTTCCAAATTCAATCGTGGTGGTCACACTTGGGTCGATTCTACCCAGTCAATTTTCAAAAAAGTATTGTGACCAAACTATCCGCCCGAAGTGGTTCAAAAAATGACAAAACATGCTTTGAACTTTCTAGATGATGCACGAAAAATTTACTTATAAGAAATAATATGGCAACATGTTAAAAAAAATTCATAAAGAGGTGAAGACGCAAAAAAGACACTTTTTCGCTCAAAAAATCATAGTTCCGTGAATTTTCAATATTTTTACCGAAAATTTGGACGTGATTGCTCCTTAGATATGCTACTTTTGGGAGAAAAAAATAGTAGCATAATGCGGGTTCCAAAAAAAAGATATTTATTCCGACATGTGAAGAGGGTAAATTTTATGGTACGAGGATACTTCAAACTCCAGGTAAGATGGTGAATACAGTCCCAGTCGAAGCCAGAAACTATTATATATTTACGCCAAAAATTGATCGACGGGTCGATTCTACCCAGGGTGACCACGAAGGATTAAAACTCTTTTTATTTAACGTAAAGTTGACCGTTCGCCGAGTTTAATTTCGGTGAGAATATTAGTAACTCTCTAAATCTTGTGAGTTTTTTTCGAAAAATTCCGAAAACTCTTCGACCTTACCGAATTTCAAAATATCAGCACGGAACTTTTTTTTTATACACGAAGCGTAGCGCGGAAGATACAGATTGGATCGAATTTTGCCAAAATCGATAACACGGTTCAAATTCCGTGAAATCCTGACTATGTCGAGTTAAAACGGAAACAGAAAAAGCTTGAACTTACGCAACATTTAAATTTTTAATCAATAAGATTTCAGCGATCGCTGTTTGGTTTGTTTGGGTTTGTTTGGGTTTGTTTGGAATATTAGTAACTCTCTAGATCTTGTGAGTCTTTTTCGAAAAATTCCGAAAACTCTTCGACCTTGCCGAATTTCAAAATATCAGAACGGAACTTTTTTTTTATACACGAAGCGCAGCGCGGAAGATACAGATTGGATCGAATTTTGCAAAAATCGATAACACGGTTCAAATTCCGTGAAATCCTGACTATGTCGAGTTAAAACGGAAACAGAAAAAGCTTGAACTTACGCAACATTTGAATTTTTAATCAATAAGATTTCAGCGATCGCTGTTTGGTTTGTTTGGGTTTGTTTGGGTTTGTTTGGAATATTAGTAACTCTCTAGATCTTGTGAGTCTTTTTCGAAAAATTCCGAAAACTCTTCGACCTTGCCGAATTTCAAAATATCAGAATGGAACTTTTTTTTATACACGAAGCGCAGCGCGGAAGATACAGATTGGATCGAATTTTGCAAAAATCGATAACACGGTTCAAATTCCATGAAATCCTGACTATGTCGAGTTAAAACGGAAACAGAAAAAGCTTGAACTTACGCAACATTTGAATTTTTAATCAATAAGATTTCACCGATCGCTGTTTGGCATGTCATTTGTCTTCAATCACTCGGAAAGTACAAGTTAAAAAAAAAAAAACTTTAAAATCATAGAAAGCATGGCGAACAGCGTATCATTTTCCAATAATCAGATATCGAATAATTTTTGTTTGCATGCAAAGTAGCGTGCAAGTCAGCAGAAACTTGAAAATCGTTTCTTCTACGAAGTTGATACTGCCGAAAGGACTCGTCCGTAGGAAAAACATTGCGAGCAGAATTAAATGATGAGCAAGCAATATGCTACTTTATTATTTTCACGATTTTTGATATTATCGCTATTCGTTAATCATTTTTAGCACAATAGTCCTCATGACCAATATTTGTGCATAATATAAATAACGTGATAATCTTTTTTTTTCAGTGTTATTATTATTTCTATTATAATTGTTTCAAAAACGATTATTATTTTAAACTAATAGTGCTAGTAATATTACCATAAGTATTCTATAATAGTATCAATTGATAAGCGTCGAATGCAAAACTATCGAAGTGACTCAGCTTTTCCGTCAAAAACAATAATATTTTCGAGGAAGTCGAAAATAGCGAATTTACAGAAGAAAAACAAGAGACGCAGTCAAAGACTTCAGACGTCTTTTTTTTTTCTTTCCTTTTGTATCGATAACGCGAGACGTTGTGAGCTCAATCGTGTGTAAATCGTCGTTGTATAGTTGCATGACTCATTTGTGCGAACGTACACGTATCTGCGAAAGTATTGAGCCATCGTAATTTTCGAGCTCTCGCCCGCGTTCTTGCGTCATTAATTATTTTCTTTTTTCGCGCACCGTCAATTTCAAACACTCGTTCAGTCTCGTTCGAATAAATTTCTCAATCGCAATTCTTGCGATGGAACTTCGCGTTTTTCAACGCTTCCGCAAAAACAAGCTTTATCGTCGAGTCAACGTTAAAACAACGTTGGGTAACGAATTTGCGGAAAATCGACCGAGGCGTGTGAGTTTTTGGACAGCCTGACTTTACCGTGGCGAAAGCGATCGTATAAAATTCATTTTTGGCTGAAAATTACTTAGAATCGACGAGACGCTTTCACGAACGTGGTCAAAGCTCTTTTCGTCGTGTGGCAATAATTCTTCGCTGCACATATATGTTTTGAGTGCTGGGAGGGGGGGAAAAAAAAGAACGGCAGTGTGCAAATGTGTTTTTACGATAATTTCCGGTTATAACGGTAAAGCGTGGCGTGTTAACGGTAAGGAGGAAATTGGAGACGGTCGACGTTGCGAAGGCTACGTCGCGATATACATATCGCCAACGAGACAGAAGAGCCTCGATATCTGGTAATATTGATCGTTGGGTTACGAGAGCCCGAGCTCCGCTCGTCCTCACAGCACAGTGAACGCCCTTTAAAAGCGCCGCGTGACGCGCCGTGCCACGCCAAAGCGTTGTTCAGTGTTTGCCGTTTCCGTCGTTATATATACACGATGAATTCTACGAGGAAACGTTTATAGCTCGATGTTGGTCCAACGTGAGCCCTGCCGAAAAAAAAAAAAAAATCCATTGTACGGTGCTGCCCTCTGTCGCGGAATTTGTTTTTTTTTTCTTCAAGTCCCATCGATCGACGTTTTGACGTGAAAAATGTCGGATATCGTGCATACGGAGACTAAAGTAGAGCTGTTCAATGATGTATTTCCGTTTATTATTTTATTTTATTTCTTATTTTTTACTTATTTATTTTATTTCTTTGGTTTAATACAGTCGTCCATCGTTGAGGGTCTCAATTTCTCTTTATATCGGAGATTGCGATTTTTCCAACATCATAAAGGCGTACAGGAGCTGCGCTATTTTTGCTCTTGTCTAGCTTCGAAAGAATTTCCAGTTTTTTCGCTAACCTAAAAACATTATGTTTGCGCTTAGAAATCGAAGAGAACTTGACTCCTGACACAAACGAACTGAGCGAAATAAATGGGATGTAGACAATTTGCAACAAGTCACTTTTATCTGTGCGCATTGCAAGGATCAAATGAAAATTGCCGGTAGAAGCCAGTGTGCAATGGGATTGAGATTGGAAGACGTAAAACGCGCTCGAAACTGTGCAGTTCTTGCAAGACAGTAGCGTATATTTCGAGCGACATACAGGGTGGATCAATAACTATTAGCACCGTGGATATCTTCGAAACTATAAGGTTCACAGAAATATTTGCTTAAATGAAATTGCACAGTACGAAAGGGGCCATCCGATAGCGATAATAGTTTTTTTGCAGGTGGAGGTACTTCGGACATTTGAAGGTCAACTCTATTTTTTTAAATGGATCGGTATGTTTTTTCTTCTGTATCATGAAAGAGGAGCTTAAAACGAGTTCAACGACCTATAACATAAGGTCATTGAAGGTCATAGAAAGTACAGAAAGGCGATAATACTTACAGTTTCGGTAGTAAATAAAATTACTACGTTTTATAGTAAGTGTTCGAAATGACGACCATCAATATCAATGCGTACGTTATTATGTACGTTTACACATTTCTTAGACAGGTACAGAAAGTACAGAAAGGCGATAATACTTACGGTTTACTTCACTGAAAATAAACACTGTTTCAAGGACACTTTAATAAGTTCGCAGGATAAGATAAACATGATAAGATTAGTATCGATAAATCGGTCAATCGAGTATAATGTATTTACTACCGGTTTATTTACTACCAAAACTGTAAGTATTATCGCCTTTCTGTACTTTCTATGACCTTCAATGACCTTATGTTATAGGTCGTTGAACTAGTTTTAAGCTCCTCTTTCATGATACAGAAAAAAAAACATACCGATCCATTTAAAAAATGGAGTTGACCTTCAAATGTCCGAAGTACCTCCATCTGCAAAAAAACTATTATCGCTATCGGATGGCCCCTTGCGTACTGTGCAATTTCATTTCAGCAAATATTTCTGTGAACCTTATAGTTTCGAAGATATCCAAGGTGCTAATAGTTATTGATCCACCCGGTATATCGTGATACAATATATATTTCGTGTCAACGTTTGGATAAACCAAATCGTCGTTTGGATAATTAAATTGGATAATCGAGATTCTACTGTACTGCATGGGTATGCAAACTCAAGCGATTTTTGGTCACGGGTGTAGATTCGTTTGGTGAAGCAAAATCATAAGTTCAAGATTTGGTCGCTAGGTTCGTTGTAATCTACCGGTTAAGTGGGATAAACTCAGAATTGGATATGCGGACCTGATTTTTAAATTAAATCTGATAACTAACTTGAATGCTGTATTCGAGGTACAGTAGGAGCTCGATTATCCGAGCTAATTGGGACCGGACATCGTTTGGATAATCAAAAATTCGGATAATCGAAAATAGATCTCGGATTTCCGGGAAAATCAATTCATATAATAAAAATAGTAAATCGAAAATTCTCTTTATTAATCCAATGACCCTAAATGCTTTATTTGATAGGAATTAACAATGAATAAAGTTTCAATTTTTATACCACCACTATTTATGCAGTTAGATCACAATTGCGGCTTAAAATAATGATCAATTTTTGGCTGTCTCATAGGGCGGTTTCTAAAGCGCTGAATGCTTCGCTGTGAGGCGGTTTATTATGCGCTTCCGAGTCAGATAAATCGCCATTATCATCATCATTGTTATTGTCATCCTCTTGAACCCCTTGCATTGAAGATATAATCTCATCGTCATCCAAAATAAAAGCCAGGATCAAACTGCTGGAATACGCTCGTACATACAATGTTTCTCGTATATACATACAATGTATATACTATCTGATGTATGAAGTGACATACAGACAATAATGTATTTTAAAAGTATCTTGAAGTGTTAGGAAACAGCTTTACTAGAGAAAAAAAGGAGGATACCTTAGGGCGATACCTTAAGGAATTAGGCCACTCTAGGATTTTCCAAAAATCGATTTTTTTGTTAAAAATGTACCTATAAGATGGGTTTTTTTACTTGTTAAAGTTTTTTAGGGGGTTTAATGTACTGAAAAGTAGAAAATAATATTTCTTACCAAGTCATCTATATGTGATTATAAATAAAAGCTTGAAGCGCTCAACTTTTTAAAAGTTTCATAAATTTGATTTGAATTCGAAATTTGAAATTGGATTTGGCACAATAGTAATTTGAGAAATTATTATCACACGTTTATATTCAATTTACCGATTGTTGTTTAAGAAATCTAAGGTTGTTTGACAGTAAATTAAATACAGTTTATATGTTAACGGATTTATGTAAATTAAATATTATATGTCTACATTTTAAGCGCCCCAAGCTTTTATTTATAATCACATATAAATGACTTGGTAAGAAAAATTATTTTCTACTTTTCAGTACATTAAATAGAAGCTTGTTTAAAAAAAATTATTTTCTTACATATCAATTATTTTGTACTTTCTAGTCTTTAATTTTTTTAAGTCGAATAATGCAGTGGCACCTTTTAGATGCATGCTTGCAAAATGTCAGCGCTCTAAGTAGTCGTGAAATGGGTGAAATATCGATTTTCCGTTTCGCATCTCACAACAAGTGAAGGTAAATAGAAGCTTGTAAAAAATAACGACTTTATGTGAGATGCAAACCGGAAAATTGATATTTCACCCACTTCCCGACTACTTAGAACTCTGAAATTTTGCAAACATGCCTCTAAGAGGTGACACTGCATGATTCGACTTTAAAAAATTACAGACTAAAAAGTAGAAAATAATTTATATGTAAAAAAATAATTTTTAAAAAACAAGCTTTTATTTAATGTACTGAAAAGTAGAAAATATTTTTTCTTATCAAGTCACCTATATGTGACTATAAATAAAAGTTTGAGACGCTCAACTTTTTAAATGTTTAATAAATTTGATTTGAATTTGAATTTCGAAATTGACTTTGGCACAATAGTAATTTGAGAAATTATTATTACACATTTATACTCAGTTTCCCGATTTTTATTTAAGAAATCTAAGGTCGTTGTACAGTTAATTAAATACAATTTATATGTAACCTCTAGCGTACGCAGTCTATGCCAGGAATTCTTCTAGCGTAAGCAGTCTTCGCAAGAAATTCTTCTAGCGTAAGCAGTCTTCACAAGGAATTCTTCTAGCGTAACCAGTCTATGCAAGGAATTCTTCTAGCGTAAGCAGTCTCCGCAAGGAATTCTTCTAGCGTAACCAGTCTACGCAAATAATTGATCTGGTGTAACCAGTTTACGCAAAGAATTCTTCTAGCGTAACCAGTCTACGCAAATAATTATTATGACGTAACCAGTCTACGCAAAGAATACACTAACGGATAAAAGAATATTATCATTATAATTGTTGAAAAGTTCTGCCATAAGATGCGTACACCGCATTGATGTTACTGTCGATAGTTGTCTGGCGAAACTTGCAGTTTTTCCGGATGCGAATAAGAAATTGAGCACTGCATCATTCCAGACGTTCACGTGGTGGTATATTTGGCCCTATAAACATTAACATATTCTGTTCATCACTTCAAAGTCGGTGGGGAAAACTCAAACTCAGATCGTACACTATTATGCAGATATAGTACTCATATGACTTTATAAAAATTATAATTTTATATTTACTCACCTTTTTCCTCAAACGTAAAATCCTCGTTTTGTCGACTGCGATCGTCGTTTCACTTCCAATCTCGGCGTCGGGATGCTTCCGAGCCCCGTGACTTTTTTCATACGTACATACGTCATGTTTACGGTATTTCACGATATGATGCAGCAAAACCTTATGCAATTCGCTTTTAAAATAACACAATTCCCACTTAAACTCTTTCGCTCGTCCGTCCATTATGTAGTGAGGTTATGAAAAATCGCCTTATTGTCATATCAACTCACTTGACCCGTATTGTTTGTGGATCCGCGGCGAGAATCTGCGAGTATGTATAACCAAAAACGATGAAATTTTTCATTATAATATTATGACGTATACGGGGGTCGTTTGTTTATAAATAAATTTTGTAACCGTAATTAGGGCTGTTTTTTTTATGAACTTTCGCTGCTTTTACACTTTCACTGCTTTTCCACTTTCGCGCTCTAACCCTACTTGGAGGTTAAAGCCGACAGAGGCCGACTTTTGACTTTTGACGTTTCTAGCGCGCCATCGTTTGTTTATAGTAGCTTTGCCCTGAAGCGCGCAAACGGTGCACTTCAGGCTGAAACGCTGAGCGTTGCCCATGTTAACGCTTTCCCCAAAAGGACGTATGTAGTATAGCTTACGATGCGACCGAATAACTTTATTCCTCCAAGAAAACCGACGAGTCTGGAACGTTCTAAAGTGTTGAAGAATTTTTGTGGTAAAAAAGTCGCTCGGAAATTCGGCCAAATTTTACGAGATCTCAAGTTTGAGTAGGCGGATCGAAAAATGACCCAAACAAAATCGATAGGAAAAAATAACATTTCATTGGTAAAATGTCATTAGATTTTCGATTCGTCTCCGCGTTTTCGCGTAATGTCGATTATAAGTTAAAAAGTCGTCTGCTAAAGCCCATCTCGGTGTATAAAGAGTGCGCGGCGTGTCGTTGTCGTAACAGTCGTTTTTTTTTACTTGGCGTCGAGACGCTGCCGCGTCTCTTGACCCCTATTTTGTAATTACGATTTATTTTATGGTTTCGCTGAAAAAAAATCACAAAATATGCCCGTTTTTTGGCCTCTAAAATGGCCTAAGGCCTTAACTGAGAAAAAAAGACCACCATTAAGTTCGGATAAGGCGCCGAAGCGTTCGGATAACCGAAAATTCGAATAATCGAGGTTCAACTGTATTTGTAAGTCGTTCATTATTTTCTATTTTTGGCAACTTATACAGCTGTGTGTGCGCTGGAGTAAAAAAAGGATAGTATTATTTAGGTTAGGTGCAACAAATATGGTAGATTAGACGAAGATCGTAAGTTTATAGCCGATCATACACGCTTTTGCATAGCATAACGTGTTTCGACCATTCACGACGCTTTATGTACAAATCTATAGTCTAACCGTTGTACTATATACAGGGTGAAGCATTTCAAATGTTACGATAGCAATAGCGTTTAAACTTTGGTAATATTTTTAAAAGTTTCAGATCGAAGTTGCACTGTTCGAGACGAACATCATGGAGGACGACGGTCTTACATACTATGTCTGGAAACTTGGTGGGGAGTCTCTCAGATATTGATGCAAAGCGGTGGTTCTCGCCTCTGCCACGTGAAGCGCTGCTACCTTGGGATGAGCCAATCAAGTCCGAACAGCTGTGTAATGGTGCAGATTTTTTGGAATAAACAATATTTTTAAGATATAAATGGAAAATGATTTATTTCTTTACACTTGATCCTATGATGAGAATGACAATTATTTGTGATAAAAAAAAATCCTCCCAGCTTGTTAATTAATGGCATCTGTAAACTTCAAGCAGGGGCTCTTGAGCTTTGAGACAGTAATATATAATTATTTTAGTAATGATACATAGCGTAGTGGTAGATCGCAGCGACGCTGATTGTCATAACGGGAACTGTGCAAATTTGCTTTACCAAACGAGTCTACCCCCACCATGCGAATTTTCAGACCTGCGTGTAAAATCGCGTAACTGACCCACAGTAAATCCGAACTTCGTATTCTTTTCCATTCGCATAAATGCATAGTCGAGGCAGTGATATGTCGATTTATAAATTATTCTCGTTACCATTTCCTAATAACGAGCGGTATACTAAAGTCGAATCGGCGAACTCCCACTAATTCGCGCCCTTCGTGACGTAAGAGCTTAATAGCCTTTTGGCACTTTTGCATCGTTGCCCTTGAATTCTATTTTTAGACCTTCTAGTGCGGGAACTTCGAGCGCCTTAGTTCTCGGAATCTGGCTAACACACTCTCGATGCAAGAGTAGTCGAGTGATGCTTTCTTGAGGGGTGAGGGCTACTTATAACGTCGAAAAAAAAGACATTATTCTGATAGTAGGAAGAAATATTCACAGTAATTGCAACAAATAATATTGTCGGAATTGATAAATAAGTAGCAAAATGACTAAATCGCCGGTGAATGGACGAAATTGTCAGTCAATGGACACTCGATCACCAGTAAATGGACGTGTCGTGTAGACGAACTCTGTAAAGGATAACGATTTATTTATTTTTATTGGATGCTAGATTTGAAGATCACAAAAATTATATTTTTATACATATGAGTATTATATTTTTTCTATTACAATTTCATAGAAAGTACACGAAGTTTTTTGCATATTAACGTGACATTCTCGAAAAGCTGCCAAAGTTTTTTCGACAGAGAAACGGAAAATGAAAATTTCGTCGAAACTAAAAAAAATGAATTGATTTTATGACATTTGATGAAATTTACGTTGTCAAGTCTTAACAGCCATTAATTTTGCATTTTTCAGCAGATAAGGTAATTCTTAATCCATTCACGTGAAATCGATTCACTGAAAAGATTCAGTAAATCCATTCACTGGAAAGAGGTTGGAATACCGCACCAGTGAATAAACATGTCTAATTTGAGCTTATTATTACGAATATTTCTGAAATTCTTGAAACAAATCAAAGATTGATTCTTTTTTAAATAATAAAAGTAATAATTACGATCAAAACTCATAAAAACTGTTGTTTTTGCTTTTAGAACACCCACTGTGCACAGCCGTACCGTAACAAAGTTGCGCGTTGCCCATGTACCACACCCAGGTACCAATTTCCAGATAGTTGCCCAGAAGTTGTCCAATTGGACGCCAAATGTCCGCTTGGAAGTTACCTACAAGTTATCATGTGTCCAACAGTTATCATTTTGGATGGTTGTTAACTTCGAGGTAACCTTCGGGCGGACATTTGGTACCCGTTTAGCTGACTCTTTGACAACTTTTTGAAAATTGCTACTTGGGCACGCTAGGAAAATTCCGTGTGGCGCCAAAATTCGATATTAAAATAAGAAATTGGTTTACCGACACCTGCGATTGTTTTGCTAAATTGTCGTGATTCGAGTTTTTATCGACTATTCATATTCTTTACTTATTTAAAGTATAAATCAGCTTTCGTCCAATCACTGGTTGGTGTGACCTACGTCGTGAATGAATTTATTGAAAATCGATTAAACCTTTTAAAGGGCATATCCACTTCCAGACATGTGATCTTCGTACTGTGACTATCGTAAAACTGGAGATATCAAGATACATTTTTATACAGTGTGTCGAGTGCAATGATAATTTCCTCAAAATAATGCAAAAGATTTGATTTTTATTTTTGGTAATGCGAGTCGCATCATCTCGTTTGCTGGTGAGCGCATCCTTGAGCTCTCACGCCCTCTGTAATGTCGGTTTACGAAACAATTTTTTCGACTATGCTGCGCTGTACTTTAGTACAACGTATACTGGAAGGGGTTCGTGATGTGCGACAGCGCAGTGGCACACGAAGCGTCGTTAAAAGTATGCTTTAGGTTATATCCTCTTGAAGCCTCGACAAGTATTTTTTTTCCTTTAAGTTCGGTTGCTCCCCCCTCTCTCTCTCTCTCACCCTCTCTCTCCCTCGAATGTGGATCTCGAAAGGCCCGCACTCGGGGTGCCCGTAGTTCGAGTTCATTTGCCTCGTATATATGTGCTACAGAACCAAAAGGGAGAGAAAGGATCGCGGGCACGTGAAGCTCTTTCTCTTCGATCCTCCGGGTCTCTCACAGGCTCCGAGGTGAGAGTAGACGAAATTCCGAGAACGATTTCACAGCCTCGCGTTGCGAGCACAAAACTCGCCGCGCTAACAATCGTCTCTCGTTTTATAGCCAAAGTACCGCATATCTAAATCTCCCAAAGGCCCAAAAGTAACCCGCATGTAAAAGGTTTAACCGTATGTCGTCGTCAACACTCGCGGTAATTGTACAATTTTTGGCGCTGCCGTCGTTTCATGACGCCCGTTGTGTTTTACCTTCGTCTAGTAAAATTTCGATTTCTTCTCGTTTTTGCGTCTCTACAACTATACAGGGTGTCCGAGGATGGAATGTCATCCCTGAAATGGGGGGTTGGGAGTGAAATTCTGATTCGATTGATACAAGCATGTATGGTTCCCAGATCAACCCCTGAATTATTATTAATTTTTAAAGACGGGCCAATCAGGCGCGCCCGATGAGCGGGCTTACGTCGGTGAGCGTTACGCGCGTGTAGTGGTGTCTGGCGAAGCACGGTAGGAGCACCGCTCCGCCAGGCACCACTACACGCCTGATTGGCCCGTCTTTAAAAATTAATAATAATTCAGGGGTTGATCTGGGAACCATACATGCTTATATCAATCGACTCAGAATTTCATCCTCAACCCCCCATTTCGGGGATGACATTCCGTCCTGGGACACCCTGTATATATACACTACCGGCGAACAGTTTCCGGACAAAAATTTAAAAAAGTTTCGGAACGATTTTTTATGCCATTTCGACGATAGTCGACATAAATGAATTTAATAAACGGCATTTTGAAGAGGAGGAATTCACCTTCGTTCCATTTTTTTTTTCATTTTTTACTATTTTTTAAATGACTAGTACCCTTTTTCGAAAACGACCATTTTTCGCCTTTTTTTTGTTCCTTTTCCGGTGGACCCCGTTTACAGACACAATTTTTTAATGCATTTCTTTGACCGAAATCATAAAAGGAGCAGCTCAAGCTTCAATTTTGTTTTTTTTAAAGCTTCGTACGATTTCTTTTTTCTAAACATATTTTGATTTTTCTGAAAAAAAGAGACAATTTGAAAAATAACGTGTAACGCGAAAACGACAAGGATTCAAGGAAAACCTCAAGATAATAAAAAAGTTGAATCGGTTTTCGTTGAGTTCGCGAAGTTTTTTTCAGATTTTATCGAATTTTTTCTTCACCTATTTTCGATAAAAAATCATTTAATTACCGTAACTCGAGAAAAAAATGTCGAAAAAAAATCTGAAATAATTCTATTGCGTTGAAAATAGAAAAATAAAATTTTTTCCTCTCTTGAAATTTTACCATAAAACCCTTAGGTCTCGAGTTGCGGTAATTAAAGCATCTGATTTTTTACCGAAAAAAGGTAAAAAAAAATGTCGAAAAAAATCTGAAAATTTTTTCGTGAATCAATGAAAACCGATTCAACTTTTTACTACCTTAAGGTTTTCCTTGAATCCTTGTCGTTCTCATGTTACACGTTATTTTTCCATTTGTCTTTTTTTTTAATCAAAATATCTTTACAAAAAAAAATCGTACGAAGCTTTAAAAAAAAAATTGAAGCTTGAGCTTCCCCCTTTATGATTCCGATCAAAGAAATGCATTAAAAAAACGTTGGCTGTAAACGGGGTCCACCAAAAAAGGAACAAAAAAGGCGAAAAATGGTCGTTTTCGAAAAAGGGTACTAGACGTAAAAAAAATAGTAAAAAAAATTCAAAAGAAAACGGAATGAAGGTGAATTACTCCCCTTCAAAATGCCATTTATTAAATTAATTTATGCCAACTATCGGCGGAATGGCATAAAAGATCGTTCCGGAATTTTTTCCGGAAACTTTTCGCCGGTAATGTATATATATATATATATATGGAAAATATTATATGGTGCAAAAAAAAACATTTTTCGCGAACAAAACCGTACAAAGTGTTCGAAAGTAATCGAATTCGCCCGTACGAGTCTTTTCGGAACCACATTAGCATCTCATGCCACCATCGAGAATGTTACGCGTGCTATGCGAATTCAGAAATGGCATGGGAAATTCCTCAACTGGGATATTTGGTTGTGAGAATATTTAAGGCCGTCCCTACATCCCTCACATCGTCATGTATCGCGCAACAGTTTATGCCAACTCTGGTCTTTCTATTCGAAGGAACGCTTTTTAAAAGAGCTTTTCGAGTGACCAGCGAGACTATAACGTCCGGCTTTCTATACTTTCTACATGCAATATCATACGTGTATAGCTTTTTACGCTGAGGCAGAAATAAAAGAATTCTAACGCTGACGAGTTGTAATTTTAATCTTCAATTTGAAAGTGGATTAAAAAGAGTCGAGCGTTTCAACAACCAACGTGCGGTAAAGTATACTGATTTTTTTTTCAGATATAAATACTCATAAATGTTTAACTTCGAGGATTCCTTAAAGGGTTTTCATGAGTTTGAAATTTAAAAAAAAATGCGATTTCTTTGTCGTCGCGTAGTTTCATCTAGGATCTTTACTCTAATTTGCAAAAGAAATTTCATAAAAATATCAGAAATTGATCGAGTTAAGCTACACCGACCAGTGAATTTACATTGAGGGGTTACGTGGGTTTGAAAATTTCAAAAAATCGCCGTTTATAACATTTTTATCGATTTACTGATACCAAATGATTAAAGAAATTTTTCTGTCGAAAATCCAACTTTTTTTTTATCTACAGTTGCTATTTTCGTAATTTTAACGATTTTTTGAAGTAAAAAAAAAAGTCCTTTTTTACGCATTGACGCTTTGCTGATTTTTTTTCCGCCATTTTAAAGTCCAATTAAAATATAATACCGAGAATGCCACATGCTAGAATGTTCAGACTAATATCCTGAATTTTTATGAGTCATTCGGAACGATACGGTCAATGGGGCAATCGTTTAATGATGGCTGGGGTCATTGCGACCCCCTGTGACCAGCGTGTTATAGCCAGAACGTGTGACCGCGGAGGCTTAATAAATGTATCCGTCTCATACGAAAGTCTTATTATTACACTAAAAGTGTATTGTTTTTTATTTATTTTTCATGCCAGTTAATTCTAGTTACCAGATCCACCTACACCGATAGTCCATGCAGCCACGGCGGCACTTTGTTTAAATAACTTCATGGTTTATTAATATTCTTCAATATAACAAAAATACTCACACTTGGCAAAACTGTATTAATTGTATGTAAAATTTCGACTTCGTCACCCCAATACTTTAATCAGATAAAAATATTGAAAATCGATCTGTTTTTTGGGCCCCAAGTTTATGCAGATTCGCCAAACTCCGCTGCATCGTTTTCGAGAAAACAGACACCAAACAGGACAATTCAACAAAATTATGGTAAATCGCACTGGCATTTTATTTCCCGCTGGTATTTTATTTATAACGAGCACAATGAATATCTTTTTTTTTCTCTCGAAATCGATGTCTCGAGATTGATTGAATCTTTGAATCAGACTCATCATCGTCTAAAAGAAATCAGACTCTTCAAAATTAATCAAAGTGACGCTAGACCCTCAATCATAATCTTGAATTCCTTTATCATCGAATTAGCCTTTGTAAGAAAAAAAAATTCCGTCGCTTCTCTCCCGACTGTAACGTGCGACTATGCGTTACGCCACATTTTTCAAGTGTCGCGTCGATGCACGAGTGTAAAGTTTCGAGCATCTCATGGGTCAGGGGCAGTTCTTAAATTTTTTCATAGCCTCTCAAAGATCGAAAGCGCGTGAATGACTCACGAGTTAATTGGGATGTTGCGAAAATTATGATTGCCAATGTCGCACAGCAGTTTCGTTAAAATCTCCCATATCTGTTTTATCCCGTTGGACACACGTTTGTATAATTTCCACAAGGGGACACGAGACCACAAGTTTACGCCCCTTTGTCTATCAACTGCTTGTATCTATGATCGATTACTGTACATCAAACAAGAGCATCGCGTCAACGTTAACACCCGAAATTAACGTTTTTTTTTTTTCGGATTCAACTTATTGTCCAACCAATCCGTATAGTTTTCAGCGTTGATTAGTTCGACTTATGCCCTCGCGCGTCGTAGCGCCGAAAATAAACGCATCAATTTGCTGCTACGAAAAGAAAAGGCGTTGGTTCAACTCTCGCGAGAACAATCGTTACGTTCTTTTCATTGCGAGCTGCCGATGCGCGAGCGCGCGCACGTGTATGCGCTTGTGTGTCGAAGCCGCTGCTGACTGGTTCTCTCTCTCTCTCTCTCTCTCTCTCTTTCTCTCTCTCTCTCTCTCTCTCTCTCTGTCTCTCTCTCACGGCTCGAATATTCGTATCGTTGTGTTTGCTATTAGTAAAACCGGGTTCCCATGCACGCTTCTTTCATGGCAGAGTCCTCACAAATACATTCTTGAACGAGGCTCTGACGGTTAGTCAGGACTCCCCTCGGACACAAACGCGGGTACACAAGCTTCCAGGAGAGCGCATTATGACTCGTTCTCGATCTCACTCTCGTGCATCGTCACGATGGACTTCTCCCGATCGTCTGGTCTCACTCGCACACTCTGGGTAAGCGTACAGTTTGAAGCGGCATTTGGAGAATCTAGCCGGCAGCCGGTCGCTCCGCCAATCAGAGCGCGGCTCACGTTTTATGCCCATATATGGCAAGAGAGACGTGTGGTGGGGTCGTTTGGTGGGGATACCGAACGGCCCGGACGATTCCATTCGCAATCATCGGAGAGGGGTGTCCGCCCGAGACTTCGCACGAATATTAAATGTACGATGATTTGTTGTTTTTTTTATTTCTTCCTATTATTGGATCAGATATGTTTTACAATTGTTCAATATAATTCTCAATGCTTTTTTTTCTTCTTTCGATCTATTAGCTCGGTTACACGCACGAGATGTAATTTTATTGACAAAATTACGTTGAGCTCGGAAACTGACACGGTGGATATTCCTACCATACCCACGGGCAAGTCCACTGGTCACGGTGCCGGCCTGCGATTTCGCTCACAGTGCTCGCAGCTCGCGTCCCATCTCGACTCACGCGAGAGTTCTCTTCAATCTCGTACAACGCTTCGTCGGCACGATTCTTACACGGAGACTTGCAAGCAGCTTCGATAATTCGTGCTAATAAACTCGCACGAGCTTTCTTTATCGAATTTGAAGAAGAAAAAAAATAATAAGGAAAGCAACGAACTCGTGCGTCAGTTGAGCCCGAGATCTTGTTCGTCGTTTCGTGAAGAGGTGAGTCCAAGGAAAAATTCTTCGTACGCTTCCCGTACCCCATTTTTCGCATCCAATCTCGAGCCTAAGGGAGATTCGCGGATATAAAAAAAAAAAAGATATTTGACCATCGAGAATTGATGGGAAAACTCGTGTGAATTCGAGCGTGACAGTTACATGGGTAATTTTTCGTAGTTCACTCGCGTTTATGACGGCGAAAAGGGGCCCGTCGCCGGGTTAACCTGAATACCGGCTATGGCAGCCATGATGGCAGGGCGTTGCTCCAATCCTCGTGGCTTTCGTAAAACTCTTTGTCTTCATCCAAAACGTTCCTTCTCTCATTTTTATGTCGTTAAATCTTTCGAAAGAGTTTCTTATGCGAAATTGCGAGTTTAGCCACGAAGTTTTCGTACTATTTGCGCGTTGAAATTTTCGTCAATAGTACCGAATCCATAAAATGGGGGGGGGGGATTATTGTTGAAAAAACGATAAAGGCGATTTTTATTTTTTTTGTTGATGGATTTTTTCGCCAGAGTTTACGCCCACGCCGGAAACTGAACCGGCTTTTGAACGCCGCCGCCATTACGGCATGGGCGTCACTCTGACAACTTAACCTCATCGTGTAACTCGCAATTCCATGTAATGTCCGTTCAAAAAAAAAAAAAAGAAGCAAATTTCGGACCTCCGTCTTTTCACTTCCACGCTTCATAGCTTGACGGACGGGAGGTCAGCAGGTGGCCAGTTGGCACGAGAGAGAAAGAGAGATCGAGTTCCGTGGTCGCAAGGTGGTCGAAGACGTGGCAGAACTATTATTAGAAGCATTTCGTTCCTCTCTCTCTCTCCCTCTTCGCTTTGCACGCTACTCTTGCACGTAGCAAACACTAACCTACCGTCTCGTGCACAAGTGTTCCATTTATAAATTCGAAAGAACGAGAGAAAGAGAGAGAGAGAGAGAGAGAGAAGCGATGCCACGTCCCTGACTCCTTGCACTTGTGATTTTGAGGTTAGGGACAAAGTTAGTTCCCATTCAGTCCCGTTGCTCGCAGCAAGATTTCCCCTCCATCTCGTCGCATTTTTCTTTTCTTAGCTTTTCACGCGTACGTAATGTCTGGATCTTTGCCCGGTTCTCGAGAACGGAGGAATGTCGAGAATTTTACGAAAGGTCGTCGTTCCGTTAGATTATTTTTTGATGAATCACTTGAATATCGTAAATTCTTCGAATCGTACGATGTGGAAAAAAAATACTACTGTCAATCATAGTGATGATTCATACGATTACGTCGTAAGCACAATTTTTTTTTTAATTTCAAAAATTGTGTATCGTACTTATCGGCAAAATTTTCCACGCTTATCTTCGCCCAATTTTGTTATAATTGGCTTTTTATTTTTGTATTTATTGCTACATTATTATTTTTCGGAAGATTTTTTATGTTTGCAGTTTAATTAATTTCACTCGCTTGATTGATGAAATGTTAATCACGTGAGTTATCAGTAGCTAGAGCGTTTATAGTTACGATGTCACGGGTTGACGAATTAAAAATTTAAAAAGTTACGATCCCATCAGGTGGAAAATAAGAACAAAAAAAAACGTTGCATTCGAAATATTAGTATGTTATCACGAAGATTACACGTCATGAATTTCCGTTCGTAAGCTCGATATCCTTGAGATTGTCCCACACACCCATACGTGACACGTGTTTGTCTCATACGCGATCGAGTCATCAATTATGTAGGATGAATCTTCTGTTACTCGTGATTTTTTTTAAAACCGTAATCAGTATTTAAAAAATCGCTCTTATCAGCAGAGTTGTCGAGCTGAAAGAAAAACGAAATATCTCAGGTTCTTTATCAGTCATCATTCCGTTAGCTTTGTAATTCCGAAAGTACCAAATGTACGTCGCTAGCTGTAAAAAAGAAGTACAATCATCGAGTACGCCGAAAAAAAAAAGCGACGACCAGTAGAGGGACTAAAAATGATATTTTACTATGTACCGTGTGTTGGGTAAACGCGTTATGTTCCTCTACACGCCGGAAGTAGAAAATATGTGACGGTGGGGAACAGTGTGTCACTTTTTTCCTAACGAATTTATACTCTAATCAAGGTAGTTTGATTAGAAGAAGAAAAAAAAGGTCATAACCGATTTTATAGACCTTTGGGCGTACGATGAAGCTCCCATATTTTTTGCCAAAAATTTTAGATATAAAAATAATGGGATTGAAAAAAATGTGCGGTTTGGCTCATTGTACCTCATGGGTGGAATACAATGTATCATATAGGTGAGTACACTGTGCGAAACGTAGGTTACAATGAGGCGGTTGAAACTTATATTTTTCTAACATAGATAACAGATAAATCTCGGTCGAACACAAAAAAATTTTAAATTTGCGAGCTACAAACCTCCGAGAAATCGCACGTCGTTGCCAGCGGCCCGTGACACATTGCGCTTCTTCGGAGCGTCGTCGCTTCTTTGTTTCCTCATTGGGAATCCGGAACATTGTGCCCCACATCACGGTGATACATTGTACCCCACTAGTAAAATATTTGATTATTGATGAAAATAACTATTAATTAAACTACGAATGGAAAAATACAAGTCACTGAGCTCATCATGAATAATAAAACTATCGATTAGGACCGAAAACCCCCGCCGCTACAGAAAGTTACATTTTACGTTTTTCCGGCGAGCGAAATATTTTCTTTTCCAAGCCTCAAATCAATTTTTAATTGTCAACAATTCTTTGTGAGCTGCTGTCGACTTTTTTTTAGGCCTGACGAAATTAAATATAAATTGCGATCCAACCCAAAAAGAATTCGCATTTTACGAGCTACAAACCTCCGAAGAAATCGCATCTAGCTCACAGTGCCCCGTGGTACATTGTACCCCATTCTCTCCTACTTCCCGTTGCCCGCAAATATACATCGAATGTGAAAAAGAAAATGCATTAAAAAAAAATAACCCAACTCATTGATACTGTCAATCGGCGGTTTTTTGCGGTCCGAGAGGGGGAGAGTTTCGGCAAATTTATTCGCGATGCACTCGCAACTATGCGATGACGCTACCGGGCGGGGTGGTGAAGGAGGAGGAGGAGGGGGTTTAGTCGAAGAAAAACTACAAGCGTACGCAGTCTAGTGGCGCTGTTGCAGTGGCGGGGGAGTTTGTACTCTCGGTGGGATATCTTTCGTCCCTTTCCTCGCCGCTTTCCCACCATCGTAAACGCGCTACCATATATGGTAAAGAAAGACGGGATTGGTCGAGGGTCTCGTGCCCTTATTGGCTGAATGCGCGTAATCTCGTGGTGGGGATATGGAGCACCGAACACCGCGGCGCTACCATACTCTTTTTCCGTATAATAGACTGCTCGCCGGCTCGAGACCCTACACTCTGTGTTCGGTGCTAACCAAAGCTCCTACTGTGTGCGCGCGACAGTCTGTAGTGTTACGTCCGTCTAATATTGTACATAACATTTTTTTTTAACGCTTGAAAGCAAAACGTAAGTTGTTTTTCTTCTCTCGAAGTACATTATAACGAGATATTGCGAAAAGAAAACATCGCGAGTTTCCAAAGTGTTTCGAAATTCCATGTCTGTCCGTTAATATGATCGAAATATCGTAGTTTTCCAACGTGTCGAGAGTGTAACGCGAGGCATCTCTTGTGCGTGACCGAGAATTCCGTAATACCTGTCACGCTACTCGCTACGTTCGCGCGAATCTTCGAATTAAGTCGGCTGGTGTGGGTGGCTAAGAGAAAAAAAAAAGGAATTCACGATTGATCCGTTCAGTCCATCGTGAATTTTTTTTTTTTCGTTCTGGAAGGATTAACGGATATTTATATTTTGTGTGTTTTACTCAGAGTGTTTAATGCATCCGTGAACGTTTTTAAGTTCGCTCACCAGTCGCGCGAGGTGTGGCCATGGGAAATACTCGAGGATCGAACTCGCGGCTGGATCTATAAATTATATTTGTGTTAATCGAGAAAACAACGGGAAACTACGAGAGTGGCATTTTTTTTTCGGTTGCTCGTATTAATCGCGTTGGAATAATTTCCCACGCACTCTCACATATATATGTTATGTATATCGGATTATATCAGGGCGGGAGAGGGGGCTCAGAGTATCGACCGTTGAACGCGCCGGGCTGGGCGGGGCAGGGTGCGGTCCTCAACGGCGACGTTCGCCGATTTTACAATCGATAACTCTATTCTACGAAGACAATCTTCCTAAAACCTCTTATAGCGAGATTTCATTTCTTTTTTTTTTTTTGCAACATTTGTCGGTTCCTCGAGTCACTGAATAGTATCCGTCGATTGAAATGAGAAGGCGTTTACGGCCGCCATTTTGAACGAACCGAAGCCTCACGTGGATTGAATGACGATCGGCATTTGAGGTCACGAGCCTAACGATCCAACGATTTTTTTAATATCAAAATTAGTAGGGAGAAACAATGTTCTCGATATAATTTTCTGGTGTTGAGTTTTTGCGAGGGCGAGCACGATGCCGCGTTCATCAAATGCATTAAATTGCTTAGTGTAAAAAAAAAACACCATAGGAAAAGAAAATGTTCAAAATTTTCGGAATAATAATCTAGCCCTTATACTCCACTGTACGATGTGTAAAAATCAAAATCCTCGTCAAATTTTCAGTCTACGTCATTTTTACTCCGAATTGTACAAGTTCCTTTTTAGGAAGAAAAAAAGTATTTTATTGAATAATTAAACGTTGAAAATAATATATAAAATAAATACGTTACTGGAATTACATTCGCAATCCACTACTCTAGTTTCAATTCATTTGTAGAATTTCGTGACAAGCAAAATATTTTCTCTCGCGTCGATTGTAGAAAATTGTTATCGCGCCCGTAATATTATTAAATGAGATTGAAGAAAATGCTGGTTGGAGAACGAACCGACTAAACGTTTGTCCATTTTGGATTTTTTTTTTCGCAGATAAAATCACCACAGACGCAAAATGTGTGACGAAGAAGTTGCCGCACTCGTCGTTGACAATGGTTCCGGTATGTGTAAGGCCGGTTTCGCGGGTGACGACGCCCCGAGAGCCGTGTTCCCATCGATCGTTGGAAGGCCGCGTCATCAGGGTGTGATGGTCGGTATGGGCCAAAAGGACAGTTACGTAGGCGACGAGGCTCAATCGAAGAGAGGAATATTGACCCTGAAGTATCCGATCGAGCACGGTATCGTGACCAACTGGGACGATATGGAGAAGATTTGGCATCATACATTCTACAACGAGCTTCGCGTTGCACCGGAGGAGCATCCGGTATTATTGACCGAGGCACCGTTGAATCCAAAAGCCAATCGCGAGAAAATGACGCAAATAATGTTCGAGACCTTCAACACCCCGGCTATGTACGTCGCCATTCAGGCGGTGCTCTCGCTTTACGCGTCCGGTCGTACGACCGGTATAGTTCTCGACTCGGGTGACGGCGTTTCCCACACCGTACCGATCTACGAGGGTTACGCTCTACCTCACGCTATTCTCCGTCTCGATCTCGCCGGTCGCGATCTCACCGACTATCTAATGAAGATTCTCACCGAGAGGGGATACTCCTTCACAACCACCGCCGAGCGTGAAATCGTTCGTGACATAAAGGAAAAATTGTGTTACGTAGCGCTTGACTTTGAGCAAGAAATGGCAACGGCCGCGTCGTCGTCGAGTCTCGAGAAGAGCTACGAGCTTCCGGACGGCCAAGTCATTACCATCGGCAACGAGAGATTCCGTTGTCCCGAGGCCCTCTTCCAGCCTTCATTCCTGGGTATGGAAGCTTGCGGCATTCACGAGACGACTTACAACTCAATCATGAAGTGCGACGTTGACATACGTAAAGATCTCTACGCCAATACCGTATTATCCGGTGGTACGACCATGTATCCCGGTATCGCCGATAGGATGCAGAAGGAAATAACCGCCCTCGCGCCATCTACAATGAAGATCAAGATAATCGCGCCACCCGAGAGAAAGTATTCCGTATGGATCGGCGGCTCGATCCTCGCGTCTCTCTCGACCTTCCAACAGATGTGGATCTCCAAGCAGGAGTACGACGAGTCCGGTCCCTCAATCGTACACAGGAAGTGCTTCTAAGCACCTTTTCTTTCCTTTTTTTTTTCTACTCTAATCTCTCTCGCCCTTATCTTCTCGAACTTATTTCATTTCTGTAGATGCTCGATATGCGCCGAGCGAGAACAACCCGGCGACTGAGAGAGATCGGTACACACACACACACATACACGTACCACGCGCGCGTAAATTTTCAAACGCATAAATACCCGAACATCTTACAATTTTTGTTTTCGGTCTCGCATTTAAATGAGTGAAGAGCGGCCGCAATGTGACATTTCGTGGGAAATTTTGTAACAAACCACACATTCCGTACTCGCGATTGGTCCGTATACTTATGGAATATACAGTAAGTCGCGGCCGCATTTAAACTTCAATTTGTGCGTCGGCCATGTTGCCGCGGGCCTCTTTGTCAAACAATATTTGCGTCGTGATTTTAATTTGCGTGCGATTCTTGAGTATTTTACGTGTCTTGAGTTCTTTTCTCATCCCATCGGAACACATTTGAGAAAGAGAGAGAGAGAGAGAGAGAGAGATGAAGAAAGAGAAAAAAAAACCTTTAACGCTATTCCAAGGCGGACGTAACATCAACTTCCGCGTTCCCGGTCGCGTCGCACGAAAACTGACATCCTACTCGAACAAGTTGAATTCCAATCATAATAAATGAAAGAAAGAAAAAAGTAATCCGGGACAAACCTCGCGCATCCTCATTCTCTTCATCGTTCACCATCAAGAACACGCGCCATTTTTTTTTTTTTTTTGTAAGAACAACCCGAATGTCAAGCCTCATGGCGAAATCCGCGCGGTTCTTTCATTATATTAATATTATTATATACTTTATGGTTCCAAAAAGACGAAATGCATTACAAGATAGAAAGAAAGAAAGAAAAAAAATTGGAACAAAAACGGAATGATTATCTTCGATTTGTGTCCTCGCGGAACACGAGAGCCGGTTTGTATTATATACTGTAATTGGAACAACAATGCCAGTTCACAATGTGAACTAATCTATTTCTACGAATTGTGCACTGTTTTTTTTTCTTTTTTTTTTTTCGACTCGTTATTTTCCTCGCGACAATTACGAGCGCGTGCCTCCAGTCCCTCTCTAGCCCTTACTCTCCTCCATTTACTCGTTTCCACACACAATACACTATTGAACCTTCGATCCAAACGTATTTCGCTAATTCCGCGAGCTGTGTTCGAAATTTATTTCTCGTGGCCAAGGTACGCGAAGTTTGGAGACCAGGCTATTGGAAATATATCTCCGATATAATTGATTTATCGTTTGAACTCGATCGGGCCTCGTCTCCTTCGTGTGCGGGTTTGTTTGATTGAGAACGCTGCATTCCAATATCAATCGTAACTATGAGGAATTCTCGTGTCTGTACTACATTTTTACGTTCAGTATCGAGAAGAGCAATGATTTGTTTGGAAAAAGAAAAAGTCGCGTGGAGTAACACATTCGTTCGACTGCAGACGCGATCCTCACTTTCCGGGCTGATAATTTAAGAAGCCGCCGTATGTACGATGCGTTATCTTCTTTAGTTTTCATTGTCCTTTGTATTTTGCATAACGTTGCCGAAAGACGTCGAAGAATAAATAAGCTAAGGAGAAAAAGCAGGAATAATACACTACTCTTTGTAATAACGTGAAAAAGTGAAGAAAAAAAAACGGATTCCAAACGCTGTTGGGGAAGTATTTTTTTTTGTTCAGACACGTCGACGTGACAAGAGTTTGTAACGTCAGCGCAGGATTTAACGAACGCTTCGACTTCGCAAGCGTAGCCAAAGTATTATAATTTATTCCCATTATATCGAGCAAAATCTTTCACGTACACAATCTTAAAGACTACTCTAGAATTATGGGATTAATAAAATAAACATCTTTGAAAAAAAAAAAACAAATATTAACTAATTATCGATATACACGATCTGATCGCGATTAGTTTACTTTTCACCTTTTACAATTCGTCTTCGAGATACATCGAACCTAGGATCTCTCGGACCCCCATCTACATTTTTATTCCACGCTGAAAATCTCCTGCGGCAACGTTCGCGAACGAAAACATTTGAAGAACAAAGTCATTGGAAAAAAAAAAAAATACGAGGTTCTCTCTGTAACTGGTATCGATTATTTCGCGTTCCTCGATCGCATATTGAAGGAAGAAAAGAGACACCCGTAGCTTTTGTACCATTCAATGACATTGAATATTGTAACCTAAGATTTGTGGTAATCACTTATGAATAATTATTCTAAGTACTTAGGTTTATATTTTCAATTCAATAAAAATTATTTTCAATGAACGAATAATCGTCCGCGAGGTCTACGTGTGCCTTCCGTAATTTTTTTTTATCTACTTCGGTATCTCGTGTCCTCACATACATTTCTAGACGCAAACGTGCACGGAAAATTTAATGATTTTTGGGTACTTCGTTACTTTTTTTTTATCGCGAAAGCACTATTCAATTAATGGAAAAAACAAAAATTTTCGAAGTGTTTTATTCATTAAACAATGAGTATTCTCTGTTTCCTTCGGGTACTTATGCCATTTTTTTTCTAATGAACAATTGAGTTAGCGGAAAGAAAAGTTTTGCACTATTATTTATCAATTCTTTTTCAACAGAACGTAGCATTGAAGAATCGGAAATTTGGGCGCAGGGGAGTTTCCGAGGCGTAAAGATTTGCATGAGTCATATGATTCGTGCGGACGGTGGCGCCGCGCGGTGAAAAATGAAACTACCACATTTTTGTGCTGCCGATGAATGCGAGAGATACTGCTGATTTGCAGATTCCCAGTGTTCCCGGAGTTGGCTGATATTTCGGAAAAAACGAAGAGAACACACCTTCCGCTCTGTTGAACAAAGAAAAACGCCTTTCTCTCAGTTTGCCGGAAATGTGATTCGTCTAGGAGAAAACTTGACCTTAGGATTTTTACCGACCGGACGAGTGACCATTTCCGATGAGTGAACAATAACGCGTATTGTTTGCAACCATCTAGAAGATACCTTTCGAAACTTTTTCCAGTACTTTTGTTCACATAATGCATCAATCATAAAATCATAGAAATTGTCCAAATACCGAAATGAGGCTTCCCTAAAGGCTTTATCTCTTCGTTTCGCGATTAGTTCAACCGCAATTTTTCTACAATCCGCTTTAAACGTGGGCAAACAGGGATGGCGCCACTATCGCTAAGACCTCAGTAGTGAGCGGTGTGAGACAGAGATGGAACAAATAAATCATGAGAAGTGAGCTGTTTATGAGGCAGAATGATACTTGAGAAGTGGGCTACGTACGAGAGCGATGTAAAATGATATATTCCCGAGAGATCTCCGTAAATGCGTAGTGATAGAAAAATATTTTTATTATAACAATGTTTAATCGTACAACCAACGGTAGAAAATGTCTTAAATAATACTGATGCTTTTTTTTTATCAATTTTTATTTTCTTAGGTAAATACGACGGTAAATTAATCCCTGCCGTCAAAGAACAATGCTTTGCGATCTATTTATATTAAAACTCGCAATCAGCGAGATGGTAACGCGATTATTCCTACGATAACATATTTGAATGAAAAAAAAATCCCGCAAAAGAAATTGCAATTACTCATTGCCGCAAGAAATTTAGAAAAATTGTGCAGCATTTATTTTTTGCTTTGAGAAAAACATCGTAATAACAATATAAAGTCGAAGTGATATTACTTGCTTTAATGTTTTAAAGATAAAATATGTGTCCTCTTGTCAACGTCAAGGCTGGTTTGTCTCGAAAATTAGATTTCAACAATTCTCAAATTGTTCGAATATTGTGTGTATATTATCTTATTTGCTGGTATTTTCCATGGAGGTTAGGATGCGTATTCGATCCTCTTCCATCTCTCTTACACGACATGCATACGTAGCTCACTTCTGGAGATCTTAGCAATAGTGGCGTCATCCCTGTTTGACCACTTTTTTTTAGCCACTTATGAGATACACAGTTCGGACTCCTCTACTCTAGCCTCCCTCTCTTTATCGACGGAATCGTTTGTTCTTTGTGTCATTGAAGATTCATCGGACAAAATTGTCAAATGCTCTACACTTTCTGAATATGTAAAACATCACAAAGTAAAGCCATATTTCTATGCGCATTATCATACTATTTCAAAAATCCCTTTATTCTCATCCTCACATTCGTCCCGCTCCAAAGACTTTCCGACAGGGAAAAAGATCGAATCGGCAACCATCCCCAATAAAAAAAAACTAATTACCACCTTAAGGTTTATTTTTTACATTTAAATTTTGGTCGAAACGTTTAAGGGGTTACGTGGGTTTGAAAATTTCAAAAAATCCATTTTTTAATATTTTATCTAATAGTACAATATGTCTAGAATATTCTCCCAAATTTTTAAGTTAATCGGAGTAGAAGTCTAGGAGAGAGAGCCTTTGGAAATTACCCCCGTTGGGAAAGACCGGCCCGGAGCGACGCAGGTATACGCATTTTTCTCAAAACACTATTTTTGAAGTCGGTGGACACGGCTTCTCAAAAACTAATGCACCGATCTTATTGAAATTTTGCACACTTCTTCAAAATAGCATTGACTAGCGATTGAACGAAGGTTTTTTTTTCGATTACCACTAATTTTACAAGGTTATACGTAGTGTAAATTGTACCAAAAATTGAACTATTTTGTATACAACTCTGCCGAAAATTCAAATTTCATTTTTTTTTAAATCCTTCTTTCAATCACGAGCTATACTTATCTACTAACAGAAAAAAATTTGGTTTTTTTAATTTCAGATAAAGCTATCATGAGTTATCCTTACCACCACGAGGACACTTTTTTTTTAGGGGTCTCCGGAAACCAGGTCCCACCGGCTGAATTTCCCAAATTTTTGGAAGAAATTTTTTTTAAATATTGCTGAAATGTTGCTCTTTTATGTGCTTAACATTTTCAATAAAATAATTTATATATTAGATGGAGTAAAAAGTTCTGAGCGTTTTTTCGCTTTATTTCGACGATGAAATTAACATAGTTAGGATTATCCGATTTAGATCAAATATGCGCCGTTTTGTTCGATAACTTTTGTCCATTTTGAAGGCAATTTCATAATTCCGCGATTGAAGAAGTCCTCGTCCCTATTGGTAAAAAACTTGACCAGCTCATTTTCATAAGCCTCTCTTAAGGCCAGTTTTGTACCATCAAGAAAATTTTGCAAATGCTTGAAAAGGTGATAATCGCTTGGTGCCAGGTTTGGACTATACGGCGGGTGCGATAGAACCTCCCATCCAAGCTCTCGGAGCTTCTGGCGCGTCTTTAAAGATGTGTGCGGCCTGGCGTTATCTTGATAGAACACAACACCCTTCCTATTGGCTAATTCTGGCCGCTTCTGGTCGATCGCCTGCTTCAATCTGGTCAGTTGTTGACAGTAGAGGTCCGAATTGAGTGTTTGGCCCGATGGGAGTAGCTCATAGTGGATGATTCCCTTCCAATCCCACCAAACACACAGCAAAACCTTCTTGGCCGTTAATCCGGGCTTGGCGATCGTTTGGGCCGGCTCACCGCGATTGGTTCACGATCTTTTTCGGCTGTTGTTCTAGTATGTGACCCATTTTTCGTCGCCAGTCACCAACCGCTTCAAAAATGGGTCGATTTCGTTACGTTTCAGCAAAGAATCGCAGGCATCAATTCGGTCCAAAAGGTTCTTTTGCGTCAATTCGTGTGGCACCCATACATCGAGCTTCTTCTTGAGACCAGCCTCATGCAAATGGTCCAAACGGTTTTCTGGCTAATCTTCAGTTCCTGGGCAATGGAATAAATGCTCACATGCCGGTCCGACACGACGATTTCCATGATTTTATCGACATTTTCGACGATTGGCCTACCAGAGCGTGCTTCATCTTCGACGTCCATATTACCAGAACGGAATCGTTGGAACCACCGTTTTGCTGTTGCATTCGATACTGTATTGGGTCCATAAACAGCACAAATTTTTTTTGGCCGCCTACTTCGCCTTTTCACCTTGGTCGTAGTGGTATTGAAGAATGTGTGGAATTTTCGCCTTTTTACCTCCATTTTGGAACGCTGTAACACAACTGGCTTCACCAAACACAAAACTGTCAAAGAACTTTTTTTGAAGCGTAATGTCAACTTTAAATCGCCGTATAGTATGACCCGATGCGATTTTTACTTCACCCAATATTATATTTTAAAAAAATAGAGAAAATATGCTTTTTTTGGCTTCGAAACCCACGTAACCCCTTAAATTCAGTCTCTTCGAGTACTCTTGGTATTTTAATGGACATCTATACTTGGCACATGATAACTAGTCAATTGAACATTTGTGGAAAAAATAACCTATGAATTGCGATAATTTATGAGCTTGTGAAAAATATAAACTCCTTAATGTTTTCAACGAGGATAAAGCGGAAGTTTGAAAATATTTTAAACATGTTCCGGATCACGCGAGTCTCTAGTGGTAAATGCATATTGGTATTTACCATTATACATTGACGGAAAGGAAGATTCCGAGATTGCCACGTCGAAACCACGCTCGTGTTTGCGGAAAATGTGCGCGAAACTCTATTCGAGCGCTTTCGCGCACAACGCCGTCAAACGTAATAAACGTTTCGTGGATAATAATCATAATAACGAGTTTTTTTTTGTGTTAAGAAGTTTTCACGACACAACTGTTTGCCCCCCAATGATTTACGGATGAGACACGCGTCGATTTCGTTTCCCGAGCTTCGGCTCTCATGAACGCGCGACAGTGTTCTTTTTTTAATCTCGCTGGCTGGATATAAATATCCATCGAGACGAGAAACAATATGCCCGAACAAAATTCAGCTGATCAGTACTCAACGTCGGTGAGTGTTACGTTCGACTGAACGTAAAAATTGACAGACGAACGACATAACCTTGAAATAATCATAAACAAAGGAATTCGCGTAGCAAATATCAGCATGATTTATCATTTCCGCCTTGTTCTCTCACTTTCGTAAAATCGTGCATGCCACACTTTCCATTTTATCTAATTCTGAGTTTCTCGAATCTTTCTTTCCCAGGTCGGACTTATTTATATCTTTAATCTAATCGTTGGAACTGGAGCTCTCACGCTTCCAGCTGTATTCAGCAGAGCAGGATGGGTCCTAGGACTTGTAGTTATTTTGATCCTAGCATTTATAAGGTTCGATGCAAGTTTATCCTCTTTCTCAGCTGCCGACTATTTACATTTTTTTCTAATAATAAAGTTTTTTTCAGCTTCATCACCGTGACGTTTGTCATCGAAGCGATGGCATCGGCTAACGCCATTCTCACGTGGCGCAACATACAGAACAAGAAAAGAGTGAGTTCGTCGCAGGATTCGACGTGTGCAATTTTTCGACATTTTCGTTGATTACGGGTTTAGCAAATAATGGTACTTTTTTGTGATTAATAAGATCTCTTGTGATAGGATGGATTCTACTATTTTGTGCTTTCAATGATGTTGATTGAAAAGATCTACACTTGTTATATATTGAAAAAAGTATCATTTGATTCACATCTGCATAAGCTTGGAGTCCAAAAAAATGATCAAATTTTTTTTTTTTTTTCTGATGAGAGTATTGAGGTAGAGTTCGGGATTTTACGCACTATTAACGCATAGTCTGTTCAGGTTTGAGTTTCTTCAAATTGGAGAATATTGATAAACAATAATGTTATTATTTGAGCAATGTGTCGCTTTCGCTGCATGACCAATCGGTGTAGGTGGTTCTCGCAGCTAGGGTGATCTAAATTGAAAAATGAAAAAATGTGCTTTTAGAATACAGTAGAATCTCGATTATCCGAATCTTAAGGCAGGCAACCACTTTAGGAGACCGAAAATTAGATGATTTTTTGGATTTTTTTTATTGTGAAAAAAAAACAGAAATTTACGCAACTCTGACAATAATTTATTCATATTTTCATACAACTCTGGTAATTTTTTCAAGTTATTTCATGCATTAATTAAGGTGTAATCCGCTGTGTCCCTTGGCGTGTCCTCATCGTCGTTGTCGATTTGCGAGAATTGTGCAGCTCTCAATTTGCATCTGAAATGGTCCAACAAATTTTTATACATTCTTGAGATCATTTTTAAGAACATGAACTTAAATTTTGAAAAAAGAATCGAGAAATGAATGTTGGAATGTGTTTGAAAAAAAAAGATCGATTTTTAGAATTTTTTTTCCCGGCATTTTGCAATAATAAATATGTTTTAAACAATCTAATCTTTCCCACTTTAGGTTCATGTTTTGATAAATTATATTATGTAAACGTGTTCCAAATTTGAAGATGATCCATCAATTAGTTTTTGAGTTATGATTCCCGAAAATTGAAAAAATGTCGTTTCGAGAAAAACACGTTTAAAGTTTCACAACTGAGCGCTTGTGGATACCTGAGCGTGCTTGGAAATCGAGTGGAGAGTCTTTATCATTTATATACATACCGTTAGAAGGAATGCGAATATCGTTTTGAAATTTTCCGGGTGTATTCTTAAGATATTTTGCTAACGATTTATGAAATTGAAAAAAAATTGATTTTTTGAAGCATCTAAAGTGGTCGCCCGCCTCAATCATTTGAACCCTCAATTATCTGAACCACGATTTGGTTTATCCGAACGCTAAATTATCCGAATATTGACATGAAATAGACATTGTGTAGCGAAATATACCGCTTGAAATATAGTGTATATTTCAAGCGGTATATTTGCAAGAACTGCAAGAACTGCAAAGTTTCGAGCACATTTTTCGTCTTCCCGTCTTAGTCCGATTGCACACTGGCATCTACTGATAATATTAATTTGTTCCTTGCAGTGCACACCGATAAATGTGAATTTTTGCAAATTATTTACATTCCGTTTATTTCGCGTAGTTCGCATGTGTCAGGACTACAAGTCCAAGTTCTTCGATTCCAAAGTGTAAACAAAATGTTCTTGAGTTAGATAAAAAACTGGAATTTTTTTTGAAGCTAGACAAGAGCGAAAGTAGCGCAGCGCTCGAACGCCGTTATGATTTTGGATAAACCGAGATTTCTGATATAAGGAGAAATCGAGACACTCGATTTGAAAATTACGAAAATTGCAAGCTTAGAGAAAAAAAATAACTTCAATAATTTTTCAATAGCGAATGGATAAACATGAAAAACATGGTCATATCTTGGTAAATGTTATAAACTGTGCTCTGTTTGAATTTAGAGTGAATCAAACGAATAGATTTTCCGATACGAAATACACCGTTTCAAAACATAGTTTCGAGAAAAACGCAAAGGGAAAATTGGTAAAGTGAACTCTGTTTGGCACATGTATTCGTTTATTTAGAAAAAAAAGGTAGCTGTACATCGATTATTGTAATATCCTCGATTGCGATTATGATTAGGAAAAAAAGGAGAAAGGATTTAAAAAATAAATCAATAACTGCATCGTGTCCACCGTTTTGATAAAAGTTTCGAGGAAGCTACGTCAGAAAATGTTGTTCTCTCGGAATTTCGACTAGAAATTTGGACACAACGTTCTTGAGATCTTGTAGAATGAAAGTATGAAGAAAAAATATCGATTTTCTACAAATTCTTCATGGGATTTAAGACTTTAATTTATCTTCAAATTGTTTAAACAAGTATTTATTTATTTTTCCTGATCGAATACAACCTATCTGTTCTTCTAATAGTTTGAATACTCTCTACGTGTTTCACAGGCTTCGGGCGAGACTTGTGCTTCGAATTCGGACTCAGAGGACACTCCACTGGTATCGCAGGTTGCGGGAAGTCCTGAGAGAGCCGATACTGTCTACAGATACTACGTGATACATGATAAAATCGAACTGGGAGAGATGGCAGCTATATTTTTTGATAAAATCGGCGTAACACTCTTCTACGTCTGCCTTGTTGTTTATTTGTACGGAGATTTGAGTATCTATGGTGCTGCTGTAGCAAAATCGCTTGCCGACGTTGCTTGCACTTATCAAGCGCCAAATTTTACGTGTAACGATACAATACCGGACACGGAACTCTGCTGGGAAGGCTCGGAGCTAAATCGTCTGGACGCCTACAGATTATTTCTCGTAAATACAAATTGTAACCTACAATCAGAAACGTTCCTTTTTTTTACGTTTCTCACATGAGGAATTTTTCACGAAACGAAATATTTGGTTGCTATTGTTTTGTCGCGCACACAAAAGTGAAATAATAACGCTAAATAATTTTTGTGAAACTGCATGGAACATGACAAACTCGGACAAAGTTATTCCACTGTTTCAAAACTTTCGCACACATTAAAAAATAACACATACAGTGGGTAAAAAAAGTATTTGCACACCTCGTATTTTTCAAATTATCCTTCGAAAAAATATATTTTATTCTTTCAGAAAATTTTATTTTTCTTCGAAAAAAGAAATGCTAAAGTATTTTTTTTTTTCGCAGGATAATTTGAAAAACACAAGCTGTGCAAATACTTTTTTACCCACTGTAAATTGCAAAATACTGAAATGTTGCAAAAGGTCGGAAATCGCATCTCCCTTACTTGTTATAAAAGTATTCGAGTATGACAATTTTCAATTCTTCGCAAACGTTAATTTTTCGTGTTTCTAAAACCTTACGAGCTGAAACTTTTGCCGCCAAAACAAATAATCTTCAATAAGTTACAGTTTTGTAGTTAATACAAATCCGTTTATAAAACACCATCAAAGTTTCTTTCAAACCATGCTTTTATTTGTTTCAGACTGCTTTCGTACTATCCTTAGGCCCATTTGTTTTTTTTAACATTCAAAAAACGAAGTATCTTCAGCTTTTGACGTCGACGATGCGCTGGCTCGCATTCGCGATAATGATTGTGTATGCTTCAAGAATTCTCATAGTCGAGGGTCCTCAAGGTTCGCCACCTGCTGCCAATGTGTTGGGTACGTTAAAAGTGCATCGCAGCGAAATGATAATCCGTAAAATTTTAATCGCTAAAGAAAAATTTAGATTGAGCTTGAATAATATTGACACGTTAAAACTGTCTCTAAAACGGCGAAAACAAAGTTTTCACTTGGTTTAAATAGTGTACCAATTACGACGAATTTTACTTTATATCTTGGACATATATTTACGAATTTAAAAATTCGGCTACTTCTGCTTGGGATTATACCTCTCACACGTCCTCAATTTGGTTTCGTTTCTTCGGGTTTGTTCACAAAAATCGTCGGCTAACAAAATAGTTGCAATCCTTATTTACAACTGCATATTAATATCGATATTTTTGTCTTTCACAGGAATTCCAGCGTTGTTCGGTGCATGTGTCTACTCGTTCATGTGTCATCACTCACTGCCCGCTCTCGTAGCTCCGATCGCCAACAAAACGACACTAAATCGTTCTCTGTCATTCGATTACCTTCTCATAGCTGTTTTCTACCTTCTTCTCGCTCTAACCGGTGCATTCGCTTTTCAACACTTGGACGATCTTTATACTCTGGATTTTGGACCTCGCGGTTCGGGCGATTGTACGGGAAGTACAAATTATTTGATAGTGCTAACGGAATACTTTTTAGCGCTCTTTCCGGTATTTACGTTGTCAACGAGTTTTCCAATAATCGCGATAACGCTTAGAAACAATTTGCAATCGCTGTTCCTCGACAAGGACAAGCCGTACAATATTTGTCTGCGTAAACTTTTTTTTCCGGTACTCGCGGTCCTTCCACCTTACTCGATCGCCATGATAACGACAGATTTGTCATTTTTGGTCGGTATTACGGGATCTTACGCGGGTGCCGGCATACAATATCTCATTCCAACATTTCTCGTTTATTATGCGAGAAAAAAGACCGATCGCGTGATAGGGCTCGGTGTCAAGAACAAATTTGCAAGTCCATTTTCCGGCAACTGTTGGCTCGTCTTTGTAATCGTATGGGCTATTGCTTGCATGGTTCTCGTGTCGGTCAATCTTGTTGAGATGCATTTTCGCGATCGAACCTTCTGACAATTGGTCGATGTATGAATTTCTCATTTATTGAAAGTTTTTACGTAATCGGTCGGGAGCAGCGCTTCCGTCACATCTGTGGGAGCTATTCATAACTTTATACTTCGAAGTTACCAATTATTTTTGTTACGTAGCCAAGGTAATTAGCGAGGGTCTCAATTATGCTGGAAGATTCCCAAAATCATGCTGAAAGCCCCATCCGTACAATTTAACGATAATATTCGCAATGTCCATATTGAAAGGACGAAATTGGGTTAACACTTTTTTTTTCTCAGATAAACGCGTTGGATTGTGTTTTTAAATTTTTGCGTCCGGATATCGGAGTTCGATGTTTTGAATCGTTCTCATTAGTCCTTTTTGTCGTCCAGTTCATGACTGCGAATGCTCCAAAAAAAGTTTTCCTTTGGTACATGAGTTTGTCTGCAGAATTTACTATTATCTCTCTTCCTTCATTTACTTGTGAACGAACGGCGAATCGGGATAAAGCGCCCATGCCCTGAGAAGACTGAAGAAACCCATTGAAAAAAAAAGTTCGTCTTTATCCCACCAAAAAATAAATGACTGTATTTTTTTTCGCTTGATGAGAAGAAAAATCTTTACCCAGGAGCAGGATGAAAATCTCGTGATCGACAATATATGTGTATGCAATATATTACAAACTGTACAGTAAATATTAGCGCCTTGGGTTTTGAAAATTTAACGTTCGTTTACGATTTCCAAAAGTGTTGTTTCGATATCTCTTCAGAATTGTGGGTGTCGATACTTTTTGCTTTCCATGCAATCCAGTTACGTTAGCGATCAGGTTAATGTTTTTCCGGTTTTAGAATTAAAAAGTCCTTCAAAGCCAAATACTACTGCAAAAGTAATATAATTTTTATATCTCGTGTATTCAGTGCAGCACTCGTAACGTGTCCTCTCGTTTTATTACCAGGAAAATGGAAAAAAAAATTCCACGTTTCAGTGTACTTATGTAAACCTGTGAAGATAAATCTGACTGCGATCTGTCGAAGGTATCCGCATTTGTACATCGTTGTTAGCAATGTAGTTCGTTGAAAAGTTGGAAATAATTAAACGAACGGGTAAATAATACGTATGCGATGTGCGTAAGTCTGATGTATAAAAATGTACAACAAAGAATGTCGAAAATATGTACATATATCTATATGTATCTCATGTATACTGTGAGAAGAGTATAATAAAATGTATATTTTCCAGAGGAAATTCTGAATACATTTATGGTAAATAATATAGTTCCGTGTGAAAGGTGGATATAAATTTCGGACCGATCGAGTCGATCATTTTAGAAAAAAGCCAGAGACAAATTGTAGTAGCATATTAATTTTTTTCAAAGCGAACCGTATACATTTTAATCTAGTACTTTTATACGACCTTCTCGGTATTTTTTCTTTTTTTTTTCAAGATCTTATTCTCTCGAAGTTTTGATCCAGATATGCTCTTATGCACTCGCTCGTCCATTTTTTTTAACATACATACCCCCTTTTCGCTGCTCGGGCGAATTTTCCTTCATTTTCTTTATGATGACTACTAAAATGTATATTTTTTTTAAAGGAAAATCACTTATCGATTATTTGATCATATTTGTTTTATTTCCGGTATCTATGTATGTATATATATATATATACTCTTATATAATTTGTTAGTTCTTAAATTGATAGATTCGAGGCGTGAAAGATCTCAACACGAATAGATTTCTCTCCAAGATTTCAACAACTGAAGGTAGCACAGTAAAAGCGCCGGTCTCTTACAAGGAACATCACTTTCATGTATGCCTTCAGTTTTGTTAAACCTCATGTCAAGGTAAAGCATTAAAAACTATTAGATACGTATTTTTCTTTATCGGTGGAAAAAGTGTTTTAAGGAGTGAAACCACTCCTTTAGAGTGAAGCATGTCGAGGATTGATTTTGCAGTTTTACATAAACAAAAAGAACCCAAATTAAGGGATTAAACACCCCTTTATTTTTCTTTCTCTCACCACACATTAAAATGGGGCGCAAAAGGGGGAAGAAATATTTCTACAATCTCCAAATTGATGTTTACAGTATAGAAAAATTCGCGAAATCGAACAACAATCGTCCTTCGACGAATGCATCTCGATATCTGAATTCGTTTTTCCCGAAAGTGCATTTGAAAAATGTCCGAAAAAAAGCAAAGGAGTATGTATGGAAAAATTGGTGAAAATCAATTTTCTGTCTTTGAAATTTTGCCAAAATCGAACTCTGTCTTTGAAATTTTGTCAAAAATCGAAAACAAATCGAAGCCCAATAAATAAAACGGCATTGTAAAGAGCAGACGATAATAAAGAGAACGAACACAGAATGGAGTTCCAAATCGAAGCAGAAAATAAATAATTGACGATTCAGTGAAAAAACTTATTTTTGGTCGAGTGGAAAAAAAATTGGATTTTAAATATTCTTTTTACGAGTCTACATCGATGTATTTTTATTCCCTCAATACGAATTCACGGTTCATACTCCCCAAAACCCTTAATTTTTATTAAAAATAGTCGAAAATGTATGGAATGTGGTTTACCCTTAAGCTTGTCATCTAGCAACAATGCAAACATACGTAAACTTCAATTCTATCCCCCCTTTACCTCCCCCCGTTACGTTCAATTTAATGCGCCTCTTTTAAATGTGGGGTGAGAGAAAGACAAATAAAGGGGTGATTCATCCATTAATGTTTTTTTTTCAATGCATTCATAGTGGAGTTCTGATCGTTTTGCATTAGGAGAATTTTCGTTTCTGTTACTGAGATCGGTAGACTGCTTGCGGGTGAAACTACAAAATTAACCATCAGCGTGCTTCACTCTAAGGGGTCGTTGCACCCTTCAAAATCGTTTTCCGCCGATAAAGACAAATATATATCTAATAGTTTTTGATGCTCTACCATATACATAAGTTTCAACAAAATTAAAGGCGGACACCAAATCGATCCTCCTTGTTAGTTTTCCCATTTTTATTTTTCTTCTTTTTCGTCTTATTATCACATCTCCTTTTGTTCTTGCTCCGCAAACTATATATTTCACTCTTGATGCTGAGGATTCAAGCGCATTCCATAAAGCACAATTCACTCGTAAAAAAAGCGAAACTTAGACCGTACTCTATGAAAAAAAAGACAATATTGAAAGTCACACTTTACATCGAGACTCCAAAAGTGTATACGCTGAGACTCAAGCGAATAAAATCTAGGATAAGATTGTTTTTTCTCGTTTTTTTTGTGTTCACATAAAATTCAATTGACTAAAGCTTAATTGAACCGCATAACGTTGCGATTATGTAGCAGAGTTCTTTCGGCGAATTTTATAACGACGTGTGCTCTTTGCTTCTGTGTATTCATTCCAGTGTAATTATTGACAGGCACGTGTGCAAAGATATCGTGAAACAAACGAAAAATCTTTCGATTTATTCGCAATGTGATGCTTCTTTGGTTTCGTTATTTTTACAATTTGGTTCTTTCGTCATAGAGAATATACGTTTCGTTAATTGACGAAAGCGATTTGAAATAATTAATTAATTGGTAGCGTTCTTTTTTCTTTTACTCCAGATGTTTTTTTTTTTCAAGTTTTGTTTGATTTTACTTCAATCTCCATACATTTATTTCTTACCTACTTTTCCTAGATTTATTGTTCTTATTTCGTAATTACATTTTAATAGGTCCTGGTGATTGGTGGGAACTCAGTGCCAAACCAGCATTGGCACTTTGTGTCGAGCGAATTTCTTTCACTTTTGCACAATAAAAAATGTTTTTTGTTTCATGATCCGAATTACCTCGTTGCTTTGACAAGTTTTCATATCGTAAATCGAGAGATTTTTTTCGAGATAGCCGCAAGATCCCATTCGTCAATTGTCCTTGGAAAAAAGTGTATTTTCTGCGAATGGATTGTCATTTTTTTAAAGGTGGTATTTAGCTCTTTTATTTTTAATAGTGTCAAATAGCGATAAGTAAAAAAGACATTTGGAAGAAAAAAAAATTCCACGAACAAAAAAGAGCCAAAAGTTTTGAGAACCACTTCTATTGGGCATGCATAAAAGATTTTTGTTAATTATACTTTGTTCGGATCACAAGTTTACAGAAAACATTTTAAAGTTCGAATAACTTAACTTACATAGAAATTCACCACTTTATAAATGCGCAGAGGATAAAATCCAATGGAAATTTTCTTTGCCGAATCAGAAATCAAATTAATTTTCAATTCCACAATTTTTTTCGGATAAACGTTAATTAAGTCGTCCAGCTATTCTGTTAAATTATCAGTGTTTACATTCAAATGTATGCAAACCACGATCTTTTATGAAAAATCACGACGACGTAATTGAAATTTTGTTCAATGGCGAGTATATAATAAAATGCAAATCAGCCAGTTATAGATTTTTCAACAAATGAAAAGTAAACTGATATTCATCCTCTGCTAAAAAATACTGAAAATTTAGTTGTCTCGAGAAGAATTTTTTTTTTAATCGCCCTTTTTTATACGAATGTACGTTCGTATGAGTAATTGAAGAATAAGATTTTGCAAATCTCTCCACGAGGTCTTCGGTCACTTCAGTCTTATCTTGTATTGGGTAAATTGTTTTTGTTTTTTTTTTTTTTCGGATCGATCGACTTCCAATTTCATGAACTACTGTGGTATTTTTTTCTCACGTTTGTCTCCTCATGCGGCTGGTTATATTACTAGCAAGATACAAAATCGGCTAGTGCGATATGTGTTTGATGGCTCTTCGTTGCTAAACGATCGTACTATTTCTTATATTTTTTTGTTCCATGATGCAGCATCGATCGATCGATTCTTGCGATAAAATTTCAATCCCATTTCCAGTGTCACGTATGATTATGCGTCTGTATTTTTTTTATTTTACTCAGTTTTTTTTGCTTAGTATTTAGATGATTCGTAATTGTCGACGTACGGACAGGGCGAATCCTCGTGACCGATGCACTCGATAACGGGATCGTGACTGCTATCCCACATACCGGGACCACACTGACGACAGAGACCGGCGAGAGTGCACGGTAGTCTGTCCAAAAGTCGAAAGTGATAGAGCAGTCCACGAGCTTTTCTTATTATCACGTTCCCATCCATGTACATCGCCAGTGAACTAAAGTGCAGCAACATCTCGTCGGTTCGTAAATCTTGTGCTATAACGTCGTCCGCGTAGACGCACATTATCGCGAGGCAGAGAAACAAGTGAAAGTAATCCGTGAGGTAATTTACCCAGCATGCCTCCCACATTATCAGCGCTACTTCCGTTGGAAATTCGCGTTTCAGACATCTGAAAGAATTTTGAAAATAAATTTAGTGGCGTCGGTAAATTTCGTACAATAAAAAACATTTTTGAGAAGAAAAATAATTAAAAGTCATATATTGCGTCTAATAACGTTTATACTAGAGAATGATATATGACGGAAGATAGATGGCCGAGGAATTGTTTTAAAGGAGAAGCCAGATGAATATTAATTGCGAACTCATGCAAATGGGGACTGGAAATGAAGGGAGCCATGGAGGAGTTAGGAGTGGAAGCAATTGAGCGAAGGATAAGAGACGAAGATATGGAGGAAGTAAGAAAAATAATCGTAAGAGCTATACGAATAGAAACGGATCCGGAAATACAACATGACTGGAGCAAAATTGAGAATTCGACATATGCAGGGATTATAAAAATCGAGAACAAAGCATAGAAATGGAAGAATACTGGGAAGAGAAGGGTATAGTGGGAAGAACTAAAGAAACATGGGCAAGGTTAAGATGCGGAAGTATAGGAAAAGTAGGTAAAAAGGGATACGCAGATGTCGGTGTGTAGAGAGGAAGAAGGCAGTTTGAAACACATATTCGAATACAGGCAAATAAAAGAAAAAAAGAATAAGGAAGTGGTCGATGGTTTGGAAAAGTGGCGAAGAGGCTACAAGGGGGAGGCACATAAAGGATAAATTAATAAAGGAATGAAAAAAAAACCCATAAAAGAATTGTGCGAGTATGTGAGAGCATAAAGTAGAAAAAGGACGAAAGATAAATGTAAACAAAAAAGTGAAAGGAACGTGTAAAAGAGTATCAATTTACAAAGGGGGAAGCTGTGTCAAAACTCGCGAGGGTGTACTTTGAAATCAAGAACTACTGCTACTAGAGAATGATTTATGCCAAAAGATAGCAGAATGCATTTTGAAGTTATTAAAAATCAATATTTTTTAATTTAGAAAACAAAACAATGACGAGCTTACCTGTAAACGAAAAATGTTTCAATTAGAATGGATGTTGCGTAATGTCAAACTCGGTACAATACATTTATAATTAAAAACGACAAAGTCGAAACAACGAAATTGCTTAGTAGTAAGATTTCGAATGCTCACAAAAGTATCCAACGATGACAGAACAACAATTCAAGAGCGTCGGCGTGTTTCTCGAGATGCGAATAAAAGTCTGGCACCATGACTCGTATCAGTTCTCGAAGATAGCACAAGTTGCGATCCATATCGGTATCAGTTGGTGTGCAAACGGCCACGGACCTCTGCATCAGCCCAGCGAAACACCAAAAAGCATCGATCTCGGAATTTAATTCGGCCAGGAGTGGAGCAAGGAGATCGGACATCCCTTGAGTATAGCCAAGGCGACAATTGTACACCGCGTAATTCAGCAATATGTTCCTTTGTAAGAGATTATGTTAATGATTAAAACACATACAAAATAATTGAATAATTTATACGGCTTTAAGGTAATACGATTCAAGTACGAAGCAATTTATGCTTTTTCACACACGAACCATTCTGTGAAAAAATTACTGATAATAGTTCCGAGAATTATCGTGTAGGTAATTGTTGATAATTGTCACAAAATGCGCGTATTACTCGTTTACACACATTTTTACTAGCTGTAAAAAATCCTCGACAAATGATTAAAAGCATAAAATATCGGTTATCCATGAAATAACGAAGCTCGTGATAGTATTGCCTTAATGTGTGTGCCGCTTTTGTCCTCGTAAAAAAATTACTTCATTATATCGATGTTCGGATTATCCTCTCCGGCGTAATAAGGATTTCCTCGATCCGTACGAACGACGTCTTTCTCGACTATACACACGACGTTGCGCCAAAAGCGCTCAGCCTCTTCGGGATTCATGCCGTATCTCTGTTTCTCAATCTCGTCGTACTCCTGTCGCCTTATCGCGTCGATTTGCTCGCGATCGTCGTACGTGCTCTGATACGAATAACAGTGGAGCAAAAAGGGCCAAACTATTTTTCTCAAGGCCGGCTCGAGACCACCGAAAAATATACCCTTTCGGAGTGCAAGATCATCCTCTATTTGGCCACGCTCGTTCAACAAATCTTTCCAAGCGAGCGAAGTTATCATCGGCACTTGACCCTCTTCCGGATGTAGCTCGTCTCTGCTCACTTCCGGTCTGCAGACCATAAAGTGCCTTGAGGGAAATTAATAAAGACTTCGTTACAAATTTGTTGTTTAATTTTGCAAAAGTCATCTAACCAGCGATATGATTTGGGTAGCCGAGATTTCGAGTTTTCTCGGTAAAAAATTAAGCTCATTCAAATTTTCAGCAGTTCCAAAGGATTATTTTTTTTTACTGCAGATTTCATAAGATTTCGGTAAACGGATTCGATTCGATCTCAATGAGCATCGTCGTTTGAAATTTGACGCGGGACATTTTTCAAAATAACGTTTTTTTTCGAGCATAATCAGATTTGAATTACAAACCGGTATGGTAAAGTTTCTTCGTGTTCGGTGTTTTGTCGAGGATAGAGAAGTTGATGCCATTGATGCAGGGTAGTGGCGAGTCTGTCCAATCCACCGTGATGAAAGTGAAGTATTTTGTACTGGCTTTCGCGACTCGCAACGACCAATTGTCCGCTGGTGCAGGCCGGATCGGCAAAGAACAATCTCAACGATCGCATTTGACTCAGATCGACGGAGAAACGACGACATCGATGGGCACGACGAAGAGTTACGGGTGAGGCCGTTGCGCTCTCGGGAAACGTGAGATTGTGCTGAAGCGCTAACAGCTCTGGAGATCTCATCCACGTGGGAAATTCCTCGGCTAAAAGCGAAAATAGTGTGAAATTATAAATAGTAGAATAAAAGAAAACAAGCAACAATTCAACCCGAATATCAGGGTTCCTTATATTGACTAAGAATGTAGCAAAGTGCCCTCCGGCCCCTCAATCTTGTACCGTCATGATGTTGACGTTTGCATCCTTGGAATACAACGGATTTTTTTTACTGACCGCTCGATTTTTTACACCTCTTTAGGCTATGAAAATAGCGCGGATTTTTTTGTGGATTCACATTGAAGATTGACGACCTCGATGTGCAAAAAAAAACTTTCGAATAATAATAAAGAAATTTAAAAAATGAAGAAAAAAAATCGGTTCATTCCAATGATGCAAATTTGTCCGTCATGTTGCAATATTGCTTCAAAAAATTTAGAATAATGCCCGAACACAGCATTTTGCGAGTACTTTCAAGTTATATTATTGCGAATACTCTAGAATAATCGGGGAAAAAACGGTTATTAAATTGACAAGGTTTTTTTTCACCATATTGTTGACACTATTGGAAAATTTTACATGTCAAGTAGTACGAGTAATCCATTTTTGAAGAATTCTATTGTTCAATTAACAACCGGTTAATCTACGGACTTTTATAAGTAGATACTTAAATAGATTTTATTCCACTTGTACACCCTTGCGGGCTTTTACATTTTCCACCTTTTTCACTTGCACACTACTTCCAACTTAGAATAACAATTACAATTACACTTACAATTAAGGGGAGAAAAGCCTTTAGAATTTTCAAAAAATCAATTTTTTTACATATTTCGAAACTATAATATATTAAGAAGATACTGTTTAAAGGAAAAATAGAAATATGAAATATTTACAGAGTTATAGCTCATAGTGGCGAGCGCTTGAAGATGTTACTCCGCTACTTGGTGAAGAGATGAAGCAGCATCTCTTACCAATTTACAAAGATTTGTCGAGGGAAGATTTACTCGACAGATGCTTGGGTGGCCATACCCAAAACGCGAACGAGAGTTTCAACGCAACAGTTTGGCAATTAGCTCCAAAACACCTTCATTCTTGGCTCAAAATCGTTGAAATCACAGCTTATATTGCGGCTGGGGTGTTTAATGAAAGCTATTCCTCCATTCTAAGAATTATGAATGCGTTGGACATAATTGTTGGGACGTACGCCAGAGTTTTCGCCGAAAACTCCGACGAGGCACGGATAGAGAGGCAGAACCGGATGAGCCTTTCCTCGACAAAAGCAGCTCGTACAGCCCGAAAACAGCAGCAAATGGAAGAAAATCAGCTTTTCGAGGAAGTTGAAGGGTTAGTGTATGGGCCTGGTATCGCTGATTGATCGGTATGTCAATAAAATTTATAGTTTTATCGTATTGAAACTTTAAACGCGATAATCTCGAAACTACATTTTCAAAAACTGCTCACACTGTAACTCTAAAAGTTATTGATCGATCTCGCTGACATTTTGAGAGCTTTCTGTCTATGATATTACCGAAAGGATAAACCTAAAGTTTGAAGGATATCGCGTAGATAAATAATTTTTTTGGGGCAAAAACTGTCGAAAAAATTATCGAAAATTTGAACTTTTGATTAAAAAACCTGCGTAATTTTCAATTTTATACTTTTTTATAATTTTACAGGCACAGGAAAGATGCCTGGGAGAAACGGCTATAATGTCGCCATTTACTTTTGTAAAAATAAATATTTTTGAGGTCTTTAAACCTATAATAAAATCACATTAAAATTTAAAAATCATGCGATTATTTCATCACCCTCAAAAAAATTCACAAAAAATGGCTCATTTTCGGGCGTCTAAAGGATTTTCTCCCCTTAAATTACAACTACCAAGTTCGCTTTACATTTCGCCTCCCCCTTCCCTTTCCGTCGTCTCTGCCCTTCTCTTCGCTATCTTTTCAAACTGTCTTACTATGTCGCCCATTGCCTCAGTAATTTCTTTTCCCTCTAAGGCCTTGACCCATCCCACTTGTTCGCTCTGGTGTTGTGCCGTCCACCTCTGGAATTCCCTTACCACCTCTTGATCCATTTGCGACTTCGCCTCCTCGCATTTCCATACGTGATCTAACGTTTCCTCCTCCCTCTTGCACACTCTACATTTCGTCTGTCTAAATTCCTTTTCTGCTTCTCCTCCCACACTCCCGCATCTCATTCTTGCCCAGATGTCATTAAATTCTCCTCTTAAGTTTGGATTCTCCCAGTATTCTTCCATTCCCACCTCCTTCTTCCTGTCCTGATACTCTTTACAATATCGTGAGAACCTGATTTTTGCCCAATTCTTCTGTATCTCTTGATCCGCCATCTTTTGCACTACCCTTCTGACCTTTGTATTCCATTCCATTTTGTTTCCCCGTCTAAGTACGTCTCCTATTCTGCCCTTCTCCCGCCTGATTCATCGCTTCTTCTATTTCTTTTTCCCCACTTAGTCGCGCTTCCGTTTTGCATCTTTCTTGCTTCTTCCCTCAGACAATTCTTCGGCCATCTCTGCTCTCCCATTTCCAATATTTTCCCTATATATTCTCCAGCTCTTTTCTTCATTATCACCTCTATGGCCTTGCATCCTGATTCCATTTTCCATATGTATTCCGGGACTTTTAGAATTAATTTTTATTTAAAATGTATATACGTAAAAACCCGCAGGGGTATATGTTGGAATACTGGAAAAAAATAAAAAAATAAATATTTAAAAAATGTATATTGATATTTCCGTTAATTTGTATGAGATAGAAACCGCTTATAACGACATTGCTTACAACGACGAATCGGCTATAACGTCGGTACTGCATGGTCCCTTCAATGTCGTTAGGGGACGTCGATTAATTACGTGAGGTGTTTGTTTTTCTTTAATTTGGACCTCCCACTCCCCTCTGGTGAGATTTGGTGAGATGTGGAGGCACACCCCATCCCCCGCACGCGAGATTTTCCCTATCATTTTTTAATAATTACAAAATGTTATAATAGTATATTTTCTGAATTACAAAGTTGGCGTGAGATTTCCATTGACCCCCATTTGGAGCTCAAGTAATTAATGGACGTCCCTTTATAACCTGTCAATTATCGCTTATAACGACCCGGCTATAATGTCGGTACTGCATGGTCCCTTCAATGTCGTTATAACCGGTTTTGACTCTATATGTATACTTTATTTAATACTTCACCGATAAATAATAAAGGGTCGGCGTACTAATTTTTTTCATGCTATTGAATTTTGCATCATTGGCATGCAACGAAATTTCTTGTTTATTTTGATATTTTCTCATTTTCATCATACTAGATTTTTTTGCAGATTTAGATTATTGATTTGTGAATAAACAATTAGAAAAATTCTTCAGGGATTTTCAAAGCTAAGATATATGACGTTGAAGTTTGCATCGTTGGAATGCAACGATTTTTTATTCTTCCTTTTTCATTGCTTTATTTTTTATCATTGTCCAAGGCCTTTTTTGCCAATTGATATCATAAATTTTCATTAAGAATACGTAAAAACGTTTGAGTAATTTTCAGAGCCTAAATCGCCAAAAAAATGACCAATTAAAAAGAATTGATTTTCGTTGCATTCCAACGATGCAAACTCCAAGGTCATTAAGATATGGCAAAAGAAATTCGAGCAATTGAAGAATGATTTTCGTTGCGTTTGCAACGATGTAAATTTCAGTCTTATTTTTTTTTACGAGTACAAACAACCAATAAAAGTTGAGCTTCCAAGTTTCAATAAGTTGCGCTACACCGATATCGCGAAAAAGTTTAGAGAATTTAGCAACCGTTCATACTTCTTGTTTGAAGGTCCACACTCTAATTTTTTATTTTTGGATTTTTTTCGAAAACTAAACTTCGTTTGGTTGTATGTCTAGATAATCAGCCGATCCCCCTCAATGCATGGTTTAAAAATCGGTAAGGGGACGATTTCAGTAGAACTATCATAAAACCAACAGAAAAATGGTATAGAGGAAACACCGTTTACAATGATTACCATCCGTCGATGATCCTCCGATCGAAAGACTGCAAGTAGACGTCAGCGACATGCTACGACTCCTGACGCTAACGTCATCGCGTAACGACAAATTTTTCGTATCTCCATTATCGCCATTGCGACGTTCCGTTGTGCTTCCGTTCTCGACGATTCGCGAATCGAGGGAATCCGATCGCAGACGATTCAGTCTCGTATATTTAAATTTTTCATCATTCAAGAATTTCTCGTCGTTTTCACATTTACCGACTGACGTATCGCTCTTTTTACCACATCTTTTCGAATCTATTTTCGTTGAAGCGCCATCTACTTCCGCTCTTCCAGTTACATCCGTCTCGTTATCTTCTTTGTCGGAGAACGTGCCAATCGCGCCACCGTCGCTACTCACATTTCTCGCTTTTCCTCCGGAGCACACTCGCTCGCAATCGCTACAGCTTATCGGCTCTTTCACCTCGAGACACACGTCGACGCGTTCGTCCTCGTTGTCGAATTTACCGCTGCTCGTTTCTTCCGGTATTTTTCCGTGAGCATTGTTCATCAACTTCTTGGGTGTAAGATTTTCCAACGTCGTTGGATGCTTCCTTAGCGTACTGTTCGGTATCCAGCTCAAATGGAGAGTCGGTATGTTCGTATTTTTGTCGAGTTTACACGTCAGTGTCATGTAACCGGGATGATGAACGACGTCACAGTGTTGTCTCAGCAACGTTGGTGGATGCACGCAAACGTTGTTTTTGCAAAAAAGTGCCTCACCGTCTTGATAAATCGAACGACGATTGTCCTGATTGCCGTCCCCCAATATATAACTGCTGGCTTTCTTCAAAATACTCGGAAGTGACATCTTCGTGAATTTTCCCGTTCCTTCGACGCGAGATGTTACAATTGTTTTAGGCAATAATTCCAAATTCGATCATCTTACGTCTTTGATTCTGTATTTTTCTTGAACTTTTTGGAAAAGTTCTAATATTTTTCTTGAAAAAATAATTTTCTTCACCATTACGCTTTATACGGAGGAAAAAAATCACTAGATACATCGAAACAAAAGTTGGCGTTTGAGATTTCGAGGCATCACACTTCGGGCTAGTAATTTTCATCGAAAATCTGTCGTACTTCAGAACATTTCCCGCGTGTACATTTAAAATTCAACAGCGTCCCGATGAATCGTTGGATTAAATATTCTCATATTTTCGTTCGTCGATAATAATTTATTTCTTGAAAAATATTTCGGCAATGATAGTACATTGTTGTTGATCCATTACTCGTCAATCGTATATATTACGTGGGTGATCGAGTCTTCCTCGAGAATTTCGACGAGAAATCCTTTGTTCCCGCGAGTTCACAGACCATGGTCGGATTTGATAAAACTCCGCGAGAAACTGCCGTGAATTCTTAACGCCTATCGTTTTATCGATCGAACGGTAGACTTTTTGAAGTCCGGTCAAATGTTTTCGACCGAACATCTGTGAATGAAAAACACTTTTGTACCGAGGCTAGTTTTCTCTGCGTACGTGCATAGATTTGCGTACACTGAATACCGTCACGTATGTATGGCCATCTCCGTGTGTTAGTACATCGCGGTAGCATATGTTCGTACGTTATCAGTGGCTCTATTAGCCCCGTTGCATATGCATGCACGACTGATAAAGTCGTAGGATACGAGTAGAAAGAATCGTTGGCGACATCTGGTCCAATCTTATCCACACGGTTTTTTGGGTTAAGCCGTATCCGTGTTACATTACCAAATCATGATAAGAAACACTCTACTTTCGCCTTCGCGGACACACGGAAGCGGAAACTACCGAAAGACAATTCCTCAGTTATACGATTTTTGACAACAAAGTACGTAAAACAAGGGAAAAAAATTCTAACTTATTGGAATTAATCTTCGTTCTGTCGTGGGAAAAAAAGACCGCAGACGACGGATCACATTGAATCGCACACTGCATAATGTTTCTCGATAAGCCGACAAGTCGGCAGGTTTGTCTTCCGGAAACGCGGGATCTATGATACAACCCGATATTAAAGTAATATGTATACTCGACGTTTTATATCTAGCCTCACAACAATAATGTTTTATTCATTCAATATTACGACTCGGTTACGTTTATAAAACTTTTATACACTTTTTCATGTATATAATGACGTAACTCGTGTATTTTAAACGATGTAATCGTTTGGTTTTTCTCGTTATTTACATATTTTGTTGTTTGAGGAAAGACCACAAATTGTTTACGATAGGCCAGAGACTTTTCTCGGCCAATGGTCGTGAGGATACTGACGTCTCGTTGCTGCGCGTTTTGACAACATACGAATGAGCCAGAAACACGTAAACGCGTACACACAGACACGCGGTAGTTGGCCCCACGCTATCCAAGATCAATATTTCTATCTGATTCCGTAGGGCTGGTATAGTTACGTGTTGCCCTACTACCCGAACCGACTACCTTTCTCTTATTCGCGCGCACACACAACCCGCGAAACCGTCGCATCCTCCTCTTTTCTATTGATCCGTTTCTCGCGGATTTCTCGCTACTTTCTTTCCCGATCACTTTTCTCATTCATGAAATCTGCTGCTGCTCTCCGATCGGTTACGACCAATGCGCCGAATCATAAACTTATCCGATCTTCCTCTTGGTCTGTCGTTTCTCGCGAAACAATCCCGCAAAGAATTCCCTACGACATTCAAGCCAGCAGACGTTTTTTTACTCTCTTTGGATGAAGCTTGTGAGAGGTTTGTGCTGTGAACCCTAAGCTGGAAACAGTTCCGCGAAGTTTTTTTTTTGCATCCGGTGGCGGCCTCACGTGTGACTATAATTGACCATGGCTACAGAGGGTTTGGGGTTGTGAAACGTGCAATCGCGTTACGCGCTGACGGGGTAACAGCGTGTGTCATTTCGTATTAAATTTAGTTTGGAGGCTGGTGAAGCATATGCTTCAACGAACGACGAGCCTTTGAATATTTGAATAATTTCTTTCTACATCGGAGAACTTGTTTTTGTCTTGGCACTTTCCATATTGACCGGACGTTCTCTCCTATTTTCCACCTGGGATACGAAACTAATCGAGGGGCAAATGAACAGTCAATTTATTTCGTCGGTCATATTGATTCTGTTCTTTTGAACTTTTTGCTTACGTGAGAATTTTTGTACTGGGGATTTCGAAAGTAGTATGAGGATAGTAGCTCGTTGAAAGAGTTTCACTGTGATAATGTTCAAATGGCCCTATTGCAATATCGTAAAAAATAGTCACATGATAAAAGTATAATTTCAAGAGTGCATGAAATCGCTTGATTTTGTGCTTTGCAATCTGCAAAATATTAAGGATTGCTTAAGGTAGTAGTCTCGCCAAGGCGTCCTTCAATACATTTTTTTTATTTTGAGCACCCATTCAGTACACTATTAAGGGGTTACGTGGGTTTCGAAGCCAAAAAAAGCATATTTTCTCTACTTTAAAAAAAATATAATATATAAATTATTTTATTCAAAATGTTAAGCACATTAAAGAGCAACATTTCAACAATATTTATAAAAAAATTTCATCCAAAAATTTGCTGAATTCAGCCGGTGGGACCTGGTTTCCGGAGACCCATCAAAAAAAGTGTCCTCGTGGTGGTCAGGGTAACTCATGATAGCTTTATCTAAAATTAAAAAAACAAATTGTTTCTGCTAGTAGATAAGTATAGCTCGTGATTGAACGAAGGATTTTAAAAAAATGAATTTTGTATTTTTGGCAGAGTTGTATGCAAAATAGTTCAATTTTTGGTACAATTTACACTACGTATAGCCTTGTAAAATTACTTGTAATCGAAAAAAAAAACCTTCGTTCAATCACTAGTCAATGCTATTTTGAAGAAGTGTGCAAAATTTCAATAAGATCGGTGCATTAGTTTTTGAGAAATCGGGTCCACTGACTTAAAAAATAGTGTTTTGAGAAAAATACGTATACCTGCGTCGCTCCTAGCCGGTCTTTCCCAACGGGGGGAATTCCCAAAGGCTCTCTCTCCTAAACTTTTACTCCGATTGACTTAAAACTTTGGGAGAATATTCTAGACATTTTGTACTATTAGATAATACAATTTAAAAAATTGATTTTTTGAAATTTTCACACCCACGTAACCCCTTGATTACATGCAAAATTTCAAAGGATTCACCATTGTGTATTCGAGATATTGGCAATCAAAGATTGCACGATTTTATCACGTGTTCTTATGGGGAGCAGTGAAAATGTTCACATTTCACGCAATAACTTCGAAACTTTTCTACAAATAAAAAAAATCTCAATTACAGAGGAACATATGGCGAAGCGGGTAAAAAAACATCATGAATTTTGACCGTCTAGGTTAGAGATATAGCGTTTTAAATGAAGCAACGTCTAGTGAGCCTAGCGCCACGAAACGACTGGAGCGGACTAGAACTGGATTACAGTAGTGTGCATATCCGTATATACAGAGTATTTATGTATTAGTAGCCGGAGGGAATAGTCTGATACAAAAGTGGGCGTTAGGTAAACCCTCACTTTTAGTGAGGCGTTTTCATTATTACTTTATAAGTTTTTACATCCCGATAAGATGTAGAACCTACATTATAAGGATATTTCGCAATATTTCGAAGCTTTCATCGATTGAGCGGAGAATAAACTTTTCAACGTGACTGTGGCGAGACTACTACGTTAAGCACGCGCGTCTGTAACGGTTGTCAATTCCGAATAATCAAATTTTTTATTACGTCCAATAAACAAATTTCAGCTAATAAATAATACAGCTCTTTTAAGGGGATAAAACCCTCTAGACGCCCGAAAACGAGCCATTTTTTGTGAATTCTTTTGAGGGTGATTAAATAAACGCATCATTTTTTTATTTTAATGTGATTTTATTATAGGTTTAAAGAGCTCAAAAACATTTTTTTTTACAAAAGTAAATGGCGACGTTATAGCCTTTTCCCCCAGGCGTCTTTCCTGTGCCATAAAATAATGCTACATTTTTCACATTTTTACTGTTCATCTGAAACAGAAAACAAAAATATTTTTCGATTACTGACACATGTAGGGGAAGGATAAACCTATAAAATTGTAAAAAGAAAGTATAAAATTGAAAATTTCGCAGGCTTTTTAACCAAAAGTTCAAACTTTCGACCATTTTTTCGACAGTTTTTACCAACAAAAAAAATAGTTATCTACGCGATATCCTTCAAACTTTAGGTTTATCCTTCCGGTAATATCATAGAAACCTCTTAAAATTTCAGCGAGATCGATCAATAACTTTTAGAGCTACAGTGTGACCAGTTTTTGAAAATGTAGTTTCGAGATAATCGCGTTTAAAGTTTCAATACGATAAAACTATAAATTTTAGTGACTTACCGATTAATCACCGATTCCAGGCCTATACGCTAACCCTTTAACTTCCTCGAAAAGCTGATTTTCTTCCATTTGCTGCTGTTTTCGGGCTGTACGAGCTGCTTTTGTCGAGGAAAGGCTCATCCGGTTCTGCCTCTCTATCCGTGCCTCGTCGGAGTTTTCGGCGCAAACTCTGGCATACTTCCCAACAATTATGTTCAACGCATTCATAATTCTTAGAATGGAGGAATAGCCTTCATTAAACACCCCAGCAGCAATGTAGGTTGCGATTTCAACGATTTTGAGCCCAAAATGGAGGTGTTTTGGAGCTAATCGTCAAAATGTTGCGTTGAAACTCTCGTTCGCGTTTTGGGTATGATCACCCAAGCATCTTTCAAGTGAATCTTCCCTCGACAAATCTACGTAAATTGGTTGGAGATGCTGCTTCATCTCTTCACTAAGTAACGGAGTAACTTGGAGTTCGCGGTATGCGGTCTCGGCGCTCTCCACTATGAGCTATAACTCCGTAAATGTTTCACATTTTGATTTTTCATTTTAACAGTATCTTCTAAATATATTATAGTTTCGAAATATGTAAAAAAAATCGATTTTTTGAAAATTCTAAAGGGTTTTCTTCCCTTAAAATAAAATAAAATTGACGTTTCCGCTAGCCCCTTTAATGTTTCAAGTGTTGACATGGAAAATCTTTTAAAAAATCTAGGTACTAGCACATGATTAGAATTTTCGATAAAAAATTAGCTCGGTTTAGTTATATCAACAAATTCCGGGAATATAAATGACCAAGTTATCGCCAAGTTGGCTTCGCGAAAACTCCATGAGACGACTTCACAAATAACGTCCTAGCATGTTGTTTGAAGCCTCGTTAATAAAAAATCAAGCATCAGAGGGTCCTTCCCTCTTTACTTATCAAAGTAAAAAGAAATTGAGAAGTAATAAATAATGTTGGTACAAAATACACAATAATAGCTGCATATGAGGTAAACATTGATTTTAAAAAGAATAGCACAAATTGGTCCTGTATTTGTCGAATTGGGAAATCGTGTGAATAAAACTGAACAGTTGCTCAACGTTCCTATAAGAAACGCGTGCTCAATCTGCCGACTTGGAATCTGTTCATTTAGGCTAAATAGCCGGTAACCTTGCTTAAGTTGTGAAACACGCCCACCTGCATGCATTGTCTGTAGAGTAGAAAAAGAGTTTTTCAGCAGCGATATAATAATCGAGTACGTGCTCGTACTACCTTCCGCGACGACGGAACAATTCTAAGAGAAAATAAATACATTATAATAGATTATTCGGCCACAGGAATTGAGCCATTGTGAATTTTTTATTTTTCCATGACTTTTAAATATACTTCAGGAACACTCGACTAGGAATTCCCAATAAATAAAAAAACACCACGTTCTCTTTCACTCGACTGTATTAAATCCGTCACTTAGAATTGTGGATCAATTATTGACCATTATCAATGACGTCGAAGTTTGCACCGTTGGAATACAGGGATTTTTTAATTTTTTTTTGTTATCATCGAATTCTTAAAAAATTAAAGTTCTGCATGTCTTACGAGGATACATAAAAATGGAAGAGTGATTTTCATAGTCTGAATCGACCGAAAAGAATTTTTATAAATTAGAAACAATTTCCATTGCGTTACAACGATGCAAATTTCACCATCATCATTACCAAGGCTATTTCTTGTTTCAAATATCTGTTTGCATTACTTGTTGTGACGTCTAACATCATTACCGGATAACGCGGAGCATAATCCGAGTAATGATTGTTCCGAAACTATGATTGTTTGTCACATTTGAGCTATAGCGTCATTAAGGCAGTATTCTAGTCTAGAGGCCCAAATTTCGGGCTTGATAAATAAAAATATATTCATATTTTTAGTATCCATTTTTTAGTCTTTTTATCGATGTTTCAAAAACTTACGACAAAAATGTTGTGGAAACATTTTTTTTTTTAAAGTTATGGGCCTACATATATAGCCGTGAAAAAAAGGGTTGAGGCGGTTGACATGATCCCAAAGCTCCCAATCATCTGAAACAGAAACAACACCAATTTTCTTGATCAACAAGTATGCCATTATGCCAGGTACCAAAAAGATTTTTTTTTTTATGGAGAATTTCTGAAAAAAAGTTTATTTTACGCCCTATTTTTTCAAAATGATTATTTTTTTCTAAACAGCAATAATAATCGTTTCGCGATCTCCGAGATGGAGACGATAGAGGGATATATACTTAAAGTCCATACTAAATTTGAGGTCAGTCGGTTGATTAGAACTCGACATTTTATGTCAACGAGGTTGAAAAACGTAATTTCGACAAAAACGCCTTTAAAATGTTGAGTTCAATTTCACACAATCGCATCTATCTATTATAATGGCATGTTATACTTACGCTATATTAATCGGCCACTTCTGTCTCGTAAAGTGTGACTTCTTCGACTTCGAAATGATGATATTCTGAAGTTCGTTCGTCCCTGCGAGCAGCTCTAGCTTCTTCAGAATCTTGTGATTGTCCGATTCGTGTCGATGCGGCCTCCATCCGGCCTCATTCAAATAACTTTGTAAATTTTGGGAACATCGAAATTTCCTTTGGAGGACATATTCTTAAGAGTCTATACTTTAATAAAATGCAAAGGAACTCGATTTTTTCAAATTTCTAGACTAGAATACTGCCTTAATGTTGTTGACATGATTTTTTTAGGTTTGCATTTTTCCGCAGGGTGCCAAAGTCCTCACATAGTCGGTTTCCGGTGCAAGGACTGATTGAATTGAAGATTGACTTATTCATTCAACTGTATTCTCACTTTCATCCATTAATTATTCAAGGAGGGCAAAAAAAAACACTATATATACAATAACTTATAATACTGAGTCATTGTATGTACAACATTCACTCTTATCCATCTTGAAGAGTGAAAAGAATGAGATTGTCCATTAAAGTTTTACACTCTCGTCGCAATCGAACATTATCACGTGACCTTTGTCGAGTGCGAGTCCAGATTTAGGTCCCCGTTTGAGATAGGTTATAGTCGAGTAAGCTGCAAAGTGAAAATCTTCTTGAAGGTATCCATTTACAAGAAGATGTCCAACGATCGATTCGCCGGTTTCCCTGCCAAACTTGGGAATCGGAACTGAGGAAACCCGAAGGTTCGTGGCTCCTTTGCCGTGCCAAGCGTCAATGAGTTTCAATGGTGTCAATCGTGTATCACTCTGTACCGCTTTAGTCATTATCGTATACAATTGTCGACAGTAGGGTCCAACATCGACGGACTTTTTTTTACAATTGTTTCTGCAATGATCGCACATTTGGGCGCAATCGCTCGACGACCATTTCTCCTCGAAATGCGTAGCGATGAGACTTCTACGGCAGATCACCGGATCGAGACAATACTCGAGTACCTTGTAGAGATTTTGAAGGCCAACTTTGTCCTGAAAAACCATTGTGCTGAGACGAAAGATATCGGGCAATCGATAGAGCACGATGCACGCGGCTTTTCTACCGTCGCGCCCGGCACGTCCACTCTCTTGATAAAAATTTTCCATCGACTTGGAGACGCAATGATGAATGACGAAGCGTACGTCCGGCTTGTCGATACCAAGACCGAACGCTATCGTCGCTACTATAGCTTGATAATCGCCGTCTATCCACTTGTTGTAGACCTTCGTTCTAACGTCAGCTTCGAGAACCGCGTGATAACAGCCTAATTTTAATCCCTTGCCGCGTAGATCCGAGGTCAATTGTTCAGCCTCCTTTATTGTCGTGGTGTAAATTATACCGGATTTATCCGCGAAACGTGTCTTCAGAAGATTCTCGATCATCGAGAGACAGTTTGCTTTGTCGGAAGGCTTACGTCTCACCTCGTAATACAAATTGGGTCTGTTGAACGAGGCCCGAAGTACGAGACATCCCTGAATGTCAAGCATCTTTTGTACATCGACGATTATTTTTGCAGGCGCTGTTGCCGTTAGACCGAGTATAGGAACGCCTTGAAACATGGATTTCAAAATACCGAGAAATTTGTAATCCGGACGAAAATCGTGACCCCATTGGCTGCAACAATGCACCTCGTCAATCGCGAATCTTTCGAGTCTACCGAGCTCGTGCGCTTTCTGCAATTTGCCCATAAAACGGTTGGATTTTGCCATGTACTCGGGCGTCACGTAAACCAACTTCAATGATGAATTTTTGTCGATCAGACCATTCATTATCGATCGCACGTCTTCCTTGTTCGCTTTTGCGCTCAGCATCAACGCGTTCACGTTGCAACGACGCAAACCTCGAAGCTGATCCTCCATAAGAGCTACGAGGGGAGACACGACGATCGTAACGCCTTTCCCAATTACCGCTGGCAATTGATAACACAGAGACTTTCCACCACCTGTTGGCATCACGAGAATTACATCCTCTCCCGACATCGTCGCGTTTATCGTTGGTAACTGCAGTTCTCGAAAATCCTTTATCTTGAACACATCGTTGAGACACTTTTTTAAATTCTTCGACCACGTGAAGTCGGATTTTTCCCAATTTTTCTTCGAAACTGAGAGACTTTTCTTCAGCAAAGCGTCATCCCTGAGTTTTTCCTTGCGCTGAATTAAAATGCTTTTGCGATCTTCTAGCTTTTGGAGATCGCGCTCGATCTGACGAAGCTCAAAATCTATGGCGTTTATCTCGTCCTCTTCGGTAGCTGGAAAATAAAATACGAGCGTTTAGATATGTTGAAAATATTGGAAATATGTTTTTGCGATTCTTTCGTGGTATATTTTTACAATTGGAGTGTAGGTAAAAACTCGACAAGACTGGAAGAAGGAATTAGAGTTCCCAAAAATCCAGCGGAAGAAATATTCAGGAATAAAAAAAATGGGACTGAAAAGTGACTGTGGCAAAAGTAACGATATCCGAAGCGCTAAAATTTGACGGTGAATTCAGGGTTATCGAGTTAAAATAAACAAAATATGAAGAGTGGTAAAAGTTAATATTTCGCTTATTTTGCGTTAAAATTAGAATTTTTCGTTAGTTATCGAAAATGATGTTTTTTTCGAATTTGAAAATTTCAAGGAACATCAGGCAAGGTAACTTGGAAATATATAGTTTCAACAGTGTCTCAGAAGCCAAAAATGTATTTTAAATACCACTACCATGTTTTCTTCGCTTATAGGTACAACTGGACAGAGAGTAAAGTAGCACTTTTAATCGCTAGAAGTCCGAAGAGGGATTAAAAGTATTAGGTTCATCCCTCTTCGGACTTGTAAGGCTCCAAATTTATGTAAAATATATCGTTCAGTAATTTGGTGTAGTAATTATATGGAACATTTCTTATTGTTATAAATAAACAAAGAATATAAATAAATAAAGCATTATAATCTCGGAATTTATGTTGAAAATCATATCAATACTGTGTTTAGTATCCTTGGGGGGATCCACCCTCGCAAGGGGCTCTGCTCCTTCACCCTGCCAGGGGGTTGTACCTCTGACCTCCCGCGCTCCAGTGGCAAAAACCTTTCGTGTGCAACACACCTTCTCCATACATAGCATCTTCCCAATAGAGAAGCGCAGAAAAAATGGTATACTATATTAACGTATAACTTCTTGGGTCTCAGCCAAATAAGAGAAAAACTTTTTGCCCTTCAGGCAATACTAAACGAATACTTTTTGAAGCTCGCCTGGTCATTTTCCATTATTTGTGATAAAATAAAGATATTGTACCCATGAGCCAACAACTATCGTTGAATTTTGGCGTTTTTCTAATTACTGCTAGAAGCACTCATAATTCCTTACAGAGGCTGAAACGGCAAATTTTTTATTCTTTAAATTCTTATTATTTTGGTTCAAATATCAAGAATCAACGGTCAAAGCTTGGCGCTTTGGATATCGTACTTTCCCCGTGACTGTAAATAAAAACTGTAATCTCTTTGAAAAAAGTCCTACGACAGTCTTTCTTTAGCTAAGTGTTTAAAAGTTTTCTTCTCGCTTAATAAATGCTTATAGGCAGAACAAAAAACGAAAAATAATTATGAACTCTCTTTGCGAGTTTTCTAAACTGTTTATTTGGATAGTTTTTCATATTGGGAAGCCACTAACAATGGACAAAGTATCGTTTAACACTTTTCTTATTGCTGTATTCGATAAAGATTGTAGGCATATTCCTTTTCAATGATAGACACAAGTTTTGGTCTGTTCATCATTATAAATAAATTGAGGAGGGTTGAGCGTTTTATGAGTTAATGTCGAAGGATACTGATTCCTTTAGATCCAGATAAATCAATTACAAGTTCAACTTTGAAGTTTCAGTATGTTCCACCACAATGTTTCTTAAAAAATTATTGACATCCAGATTTAACGGATTTTTTTCTTTGGAAATGTTATAATTGCAGCTAAATTCACAATTTTTCATGAGAAACTTTCCTAAATGGCTTAGATCTGAATTTTTTTTCTTGAAAACAACGTTGAACTTGCCCAAGCTTCAAAGTTCAGTTTTTTCAGTTGTTTGTCTCTCAAAAACAATATGAAAATTATTGAAGTCTCAAGCTTGAAGTTTCACAAGAAAAGAAAAATCGGTATTCTTTTATCGGTATAACACTCACTCTCACAACAGCAGAATTTTGTCACATTGTTTTTACCACTATCTCATTCAAATTCAGGTCAAATTTATCTTCCAGACAAGTAGGCGCATATTTGCTTCAATGTTGTAGCAAAAACTACAGTGGATGATCGTTAATACTTGCTGTAGTTTGCATTGAATTTAAAGAAAATATCAAAAAGTACGCATGCAGCTGAACTGTAGAATTATCGTAGACATTAACGATGTATGTTCGATATTGTGTCAAAGCTATGAAGCAAACGGTCGATTTTTTTTTCCATTCTAATATCGAGCCAAAATTTACCAGAGTTTTTATTTTCTCAAATACAAAAAGAGAACTACAAACCATGGTATGCGTTATCTTCGTCGTCAATTATCATTACGTCCTTCGATGAGCTCGACATGTTGCGGCAAATTCAACCCTGTGAACGAACGAAGCGAAACTAACCTAAAAATGCAATCGTAATACTCGAGCACTCGTTAAAAAAAAAAGAAAATAAAAGGCTACGATAATTTGTACGCGTATTATGTATCTGTGACCACTTAGTAATAGAGAAAATAGTTCACAATGCAGGAAAAGCAATAAACCGAGGCCTTCAACTACCTTTATTCAGCTTTATTTACACATCGAGTACACGTATGTTTTTCTTTTCAATCCAAACGATAAAACAATTTTGTTTTAATCTACACGATTTTCATCGCTAAAAGTACAATGCACAACAGATTAAAAAAAAAATACGTTTCAAGATCCAGCACGCCGCAATATTTCAACACAGTTTCACCGAACCGGCATCGTCTTTTGATCAGCTGATCGTATCTTTTGATGACAAGCGACGCCATGACGACTGGCAGATAAATTTTAAACGATTAGCTCACAATCGTGCATTATATTCTGAAAAATATTCGCTGTGCTATTGAACTCATATCGCAAGTTTTCCAATGATTTCACCCTTAAAATATTGAACAATAATGATAAATTCGCAAGTCGCGAGGCTTTGAAGTTTCGACCGGCTCGCGGCTGGCGCCGCCATTTTTTCCGTCACGCGTATTGCGATTCCCCACTACTTGTTGTTTTTATTCCATTAACGCGGCGGTGCAACAAAGGTCACTGCTTCATTATCAAGCAGTCATCGTCCAGCAGCAGGCAAGTAAACGCTACTAAAGAAATTTTCCACCGAAGATTCCTCGTGAAAACGATCACTTCTTGTCTCTTTATCACGACGCACAATCATCCGTGACATACTCGTGATAACACACTCGCGACCAAAAGTTACACACAAACTCGTTCAAGCCTCGTAAGAGAGTAACGTTAGTAAAATAGAACGAACATGTTTAACGCTGCATTACGCGCTTGTCCAACTTGGCTCGAGAAACAACTCACTTGTGCATACTTCAAGGGTACACGCAATGTTCACATTATTTATATCCAGATTCAAAGCCATTATTGTATCTCTAATGGTGGTGTGTCTGTTGCGTGCGTTGATTCATTGTTACAGTGAAGAGTATCAGTTCCAACGGTTCCAACAGAATGCACAGTCAAGCCAAGCAAATCAAATCCAAGGATGCGACCATTCACGTTCTTCCTGCACTAGAGGACAATTTTATGTATCTGGTACGCAAATTAGGACAAACATCAAATTTCTTCTATTCTAGCGATTGCAACTCTCAAATGTTGAGGGATAGTACGATATCCGAGGCGCCAAGTTTTGACCGTTGATTCTTGATATTTAAACCAAAATAATGAGAATTTCAAGAATAAAAAATTTGTTGTTTCGGCTTTCTTAAGGAATTATGAGTGCTTTTAGCGGTCATTAGAAAAACGCCAAAATTCAATGATAGTTGTTGGCTCATGGATACAATATCTTTATTTCATTACAAATAATGCAAATTGACCAGGAATGCTTCAAAAAGTATTTGTTTAGTATTGCCTGAAGGACAAAAAGTTGTTCTTTTATTTGGCTGAGACCCAAGAAGTTATACTTTAATATAGTACATCATTTTTTCCGAACTTCTCTATTGGGAAGATGCTATGTACGCAGGGGGTCCGGAGGATGCAATCCTCCTGTGGGGTTAAGGGACAGGGCCGCTTATGGAAATGGAAGAAGCGCGCCCTTTCAAGGATACTAAATGCAGTATTTATATGATTTTCAACATAAATTTCAAGATTATAATGCTTTATTTATTTATATTTGTTTATTAATAAGAATTGTTCCATATACTACATATAGATAACAATAAGAATTGTTCCATATACTACACGAAATTAATAAACGATATACTTTACATAAAGTTGGAGCCTTACAAGTCCGGAGAAGGATGAATCGTATACTTGTAATCCCTCTTCGGACTTCTAGCGATTAAAAGTGCTACTTTACTCTCTGTCTAGTCGCACCTATAAGCGAGGTAAACATGGTAGTGGTATTTAGAATACATTTTTGGCTTCTGAGACACTGTTGAAACTATATATTTCCAAGTTACCTTGCCTCATGTTCCTTGAAATTTTTTAAATTCGAAAAAAAACGTCATTTTCGATAACTAACGAAAAATTCTAATTTCAACGCAAAATAAGCGAAATATTAACTTTTACCACTATTCATATTTTGTTTATTTTGACTCGATAACCCTAAATTCACCGTCAAATCTTGGTGCCTCGGATATCGTACTCTTGCCAAATGTTGTTGTGTCATATTTTTAGCTTTACCCTTCGTGTTCCGCTATTTCCATTTGACATTCCTACAAAAACTTTCAAATCAGAAATTATTGGTGAAAAAGGATCGATTGGATTATTGGAAAAATGTCTCGTATATATTGGGCAAGCCAATCAGTGGATGGACGAATAATGGTATTATAGGATTCAGATGGAGCAAAAAATGAAAAATAAAACAAACACTTTTTAATTGCTATAGTTAGCAGGAGACATTATTCTAATAATAGAAAAAAATCGAAGTGATTGCAACAAATAATATTGGGGGAATTGATAAATAAGTAGCGAAATAACTAAATCACTAGTGAATGGACGAAATTACCAGCAAATGAACACTCGACCACCAGTAAATGGATATGCTGTGTAGATGAACGCTGTCAAGGATAACGATTTATTTGTTTTTATTAAATGCTAGATATGGAGATCACTGTGTTGTGCAAAAAATATAATATTCTTATACGCATGAGTATTATATTTGTTATTACGATTTCGTAGAACACAAAGCTTTTTTGCATTTCACCTTGACATTCTCAAAAGACTACCAAAGTTTGTTGCAACAGAGAAACAAGAAATTAAATTTTGTAAAAATTGAATAAACGAATGAAACGATTTCATGACATTTGATGAAGTGTACATTGGCAATTCTCAACAGTAATTAATTCTGCAATTTCCAGCAAATGCGCATCATTTTTCACTCTCCATTGAGAATTATCAGAGCAGAGCCGGTAAAAAAAATCTAATTCTGACTCATTACGAATTTATTTTGAAAAATTGCAAAAAATCAAAGATTTATTCTATTACCCTCAAAACTCATTAAAAGTTTTGTTTTTGCCTTTACAACACTTACCATGCACAGTAGTATCGTAACTAAGTTGCACGGTGTGCGAGTACTACAAATTAGAAAAATTCCGTGTGGCGTAAAAATTCGATATCAAAGAAAATAGTTTTAACAACACCTGTGATTATTTTACTAAATTATAGTGATTCGAGTTTTTATCAACAACTTATATTCTTCGCTTATTTAAAATATAAATCAGCTTTCTTCCATTCTCTCGTCGGTGTACCTTATTCACAAGATATTTATTCTTCTGGGAATTATGAAGTATACAAAAGTGAACTCAGCTTTTTCCTATTATTGTGAGTTTTTTAACTTCCGATAAAAATGAATGATGATTCTATGAGCTTTTAATATTGTAGATCACTAATGCAATTTTATAATCATCGTGTGAAAAATTGTGTGACAGTTCTTCATAATTCTTCATAAGTAAATTAAATTGGTGTGCTGTTTCTTGTGCTTTAATTCAAAGGTGAAAAGTCTTTTGTATCAACTATTTTTGAGACCCAGAAAATCATAGCAGAGAACTGAAAAAAGACTACATGCTGGAACATTCATATAATTTACAGTAAATTATATAACTTCTGTTGTCTGTATGACAACTTCATTGTCTTATGGAATGAAAAGTAGTAAATTAGAGAGCAGTTTGAACAACCGTCGAATGAAGGACTGCTCGAAGTACAATTTATTATCAACAATAAATTTGCATACCAAACAACTATTACCATAGAGAAATATTATAATAGATATTAAAAAAAACTTGTCTCTATAAAAAAAACACTATATTTTTTCAACAACTATCAATAATAATGTTGCAAAAAAAATAAGTTTTATTGATTTCTTCATAAAAACTTAATGAATGAGAATAAAATTTGCATTGCTGGGATGCGATCAATTTTTGTTCGAAATGTCTCTAATATTTTCTGACGCATTCAAGCTACAATAATTACTCGAAAATTCTTAGGGATTTAGAGATTTACAATCTGAATACGGGAAAAAAAGATTTTGGATAACAATGAAAATAAAACATAAAAATATAAGAATTTTTGTAGCATTGCAACGACGCAAACTTTAGCACGTTTTTAATTAATTACATTTGTATGCAGGTATTTCAATTAATCAGAATCTTTATGAACGTACACGTGAGTTCAGGCCGTAACATTCTTGCAGATTGTCGATCCGAAAACGAACGAAGCTGCTGTAGTAGATCCGGTCAATCCGAACGTGGTAGATTCAGCAGTGAAAGAGCACAATGTCAATCTGACCAAAATTCTCACCACCCATCATCATTGGGACCATTCCGGTGGCAATTTAAATATGTGCAAAAAATTCAAAAACTTGAACGTCTACGGTGGCGACGATAGAGTCGAAGCTATAAACTGCAAAGTCAAGCACGGCGACATAATAAGCGTGGGAGAATTGACGGTGGAGTGTCTGGAAACGCCTTGTCACACGACGGGTCATATATGTTACTATGTCACGGGACCAGAGAAAGATACACCTTTTGTGTTCACTGGTATGGAATTTTTGAAAACCGACCATATGATTTTTCATTGCAGACATACTGCTGTTAAATATTTATTCGTCAGTTTCATAGCGAGGAAATGGTGTAATGAAACATTTTTCAAGGTGACACACTCTTCATCGGCGGTTGCGGCAGATTTTTTGAGGGAACTCCCGAGCAAATGTACAAAGCGCTTAACGATGTTCTCGGGTCGTTGCCCAGTGAAACGGTAAGCGGCCATTTTCATCTTTATCAGTGTTCCATTGATAATAAATTATTTTTTTCCCACAAATGTAGCCTTTCAGAACTTTTATCTCGTAACATATTGTGTTAATTCGGAAAATATGCACGAAAATCAATATAAAAAAGTTTTTCAGTAAACTTGCTGAATTAGAGTAAGAAAAAACCTGTAATTTCACTCAGGGTTGCGTGTCTGTAGAATGTAAACATTTCGAGAATTTCGTTCAGCAATTTGGACACAACATTCTTGAGACATGGAAGGAAAAAAATCGTTCGGCGGGTACTGTTAATAGAAAGGAAAAAAAAAACTTTTGTACAGTTGTACAAAAGTTGTACAGTTGTACAAGTTGTACTTCTGTACAAACTCTTTGTACAGAAAGTTCTGGCGATAGTGACAAAGAAGTAGTGAAAAAAAAGCGGACACGTCTCGAATGGTCTGCTCTTAATTGCAGAAAGTCTTTTGCGGTCACGAGTACACGTGTGCAAATCTCAAGTACGGTTTGGCGGTCGAGCCGAAAAATGAGGAAATTAAGAAGAAGCTCGAGTGGGCGCAAAAAGAACGCGAGACTCAAACGCCAACGGTACCGAGCACCATAGCCGAAGAAAAGCTTACGAATCCGTTTATGCGTGTTAACGAGACAAGCGTAATGGAACACGCAGAGGCGTCGGATCCTATTGAAACTATGAGGTCTCTGCGAAAGGAGAAGGACAATTTCAAAGCGTAATGGAATTTCCCCCCAAGTGTCTATATTCCCCAGAGCTTTTTTTCGCTTATCGGAAAAACGCACAACCTCGAAAGAATAATAAATCGTTTCCAGTTTTAAGAACAGTTGCATCGATTCATACCAATCGGTGTATCATTCGAAAATCAGTTATTATCGTGTAAGTTATTCAATTTCGTATTTACATTTATGTCTTTACTATGTTAAATTTAGCTGAGGCTGAGGAGGCGCATCTTCGGCCTTTTTATTATATATTTGCATCTCGGCCACGTACTTTTCCTTGGAGCGCTCGTACATGTCGTAATAGACCTGAAATACAGAAAATTTGTTACTCGGAAGGAAAGATCAGCGGACGGTCATTGCGTTGTAGAAAGTTCAAGAGAATTTATGAATAACGATTCGTGCGAATCTAGTCTAGTTCTTCTTGCGTTCGACTTGGGCGCTCACACTTGGGTGCTCGCTTCAGCGAGCTTACGTTTTCCAAAATTCGAATCGTTCGGGTTGGTATTGTTGGCAAGATGACGGGCACAGTGGAAGCCTTTGTTGCTTTTCAAATGATTGATGAGTTGTTTGAAATAATTAAGAATGAAATCGATAGTAATAAAGATTACGATTTCATAACAAATAATAGGCATAATCCTAATTTTTGGATCTCTTTTGCAATAAATCCCTCATCTCGCATCAAAAACTATGTTGACGGGGTTACTTTATTAGAAATAGGGCCCCAAGTTAACCGAAAACAATTTGCGTGAAGCTATCACTGCCATTCTTCAGAAATACTCACTAAGAACTGGTAACCCGAGTAGCAATTTTCATATTTTGTCCAAAAGTTGGCTAAAAGTGTACAAAATGTTCGCCCAGAGGTTACCTTCAAGTGGAAAACCATCCAAGATAACTGTTGGACATATGACAACTCATAGGTAACTTTCAAATGGACATTTGGTACCTATTTAGACAACTATTTAGAAATTGCTATTTCGGTAACTAGTGTGTTAATTGTGCTCGTGAAGCGTTCGTTTAAAAAATAAGCGTGCTCTTAACGCTCACGCTTTTGTTGCCCTACAGCACTGGTAAAAGCGTTTGTGAGCACAATATATCAACGGTAATGACGTCGTAAACGCTTCCGTAAGCATCCACAATGTCAAGCCGAACGACGTGAGCGATTCTCACGAATGCTAAAAGCGTGTAAGCGCTCAAGTCGAACACACCCTAGATTTCTGTAGAAAAATACAAACTTTCTTGTCCTCGGAGGTCAAAGATTTCCATGTTGTGGCTAATTGTCTCGTCAGCTCTTGTTTACTAGGTTCCGGCTCTCCGGCGAGTCTCTCCATAACGCGTGGCCTCTGTTCTTGGCAAAATTGAAAGAACGGATTGGCCGGCCTCTTGGGTGCATTTGGATCTGCCTTGCTACCTTTTCTTTTAGTTCCCTTCTTAGGTTTCTCTTCTTTGACACAGAGCGGGCCAGATTTAGTTCCTTTCTCAGGCTTCAAGGTCGTCTGAAAGACACTGTTCTCCTCGAGTACTCCGATAGGCGCTTCGCGCCAACGATCGCCGTGCCGGTCCAAACGATCGATAAGGAATCTGCCCCAAAAAGAATGTTCTTGACTAATGACTCGTCAATGTTGTAAACATAACCTCAAACAATATCTCGGAAACATAACCTACGAAAACATTACTTTTTTTCTTTTCTCGTTCGCTTCAACAGTTTTCTCACTCTTTGAATTCGATAAACCAGTCTCTCGTTGTCCTGCGATGGAGACAATACGTTCGATTAATGACGATTGGATGTAGGATTGGGCGTCGAGAGAGAAACGTTCGGATATCCATAAGAGACATGGCTAACCTGCTGCAAAACTTCGCATCTGTCAAGCAGAAGTTGATACTTTTTCTTGTAAACGTTGAATTCTTCGGGCTCGGCGTCGTATTCGGACTCGTCGGAAATTTCATTTTTTATCTGCGGCGATATGTAAATATTGTTTTCCGTCATGTCGAGGGATTTTATTTGTCCCGTTGTGTACGTGTGGTGGATTTAAAAAAAAATCATATATGTCCGATTTTTAGTTTCGTAAGGTGACGCTAGAGCACGACACACGATACACAAGTGTGGCGACATCAAGGTCCGTGGATTGGTAGCATTAATGCTACCAATCCACGGACCTTGTGGCGACATGATCCATGGGGACTAACATAAAGGAGCCCGAACTGTGTATTAGGAAAGTGATCAAAAATCGAGGAACCAAAGCGTTCCCGAAACCGCCACTTCGTGGCGTTGATCGTTACGAACGGTCGCTTGAAATTAGATAGCGGTGGACGCACGAGGCATGCAAGCAAATACATTTCATTCAATGGAAATAAATTGTTTGGCTATAGACGCTACAACTGATCATAACCTAAAAAATGAAATTCTTTAAAATGGTTGGTATACATCGTATATATCATTGCTAGATTTACATTTAAATGAATAATTTAATATATCTATCATTATTGCAGAATTGCTGCAATGTATATATAAGAATCCAATATTCGTTCAAAAAATATTACAAATGGAAACAATCAGAATTACAAATGAAAGAAAACATGACATGAACGTCAAATAATGAGTGAAATCAATTGTTCAAGAATTGGAAACGGATCATTTGAATAAATATGTCCTTGTCGACATGAAGTGTACCACTAAAAAAATGAACTGAAAATCGTTCATGAAATTCAGTCAGCGAAAAACGTTAAATTTTTTTTCCATTTTCTATCATCAGTCATATTTTTTAATCCTATTTATTTTCGCTGATATTTTTTGTACAAATTGTTCACCACAAAATTATACTTCGGGCAATTCATTATATCGGCATAGTTGAAAAGCTTCTCTACTAAAGCCAAAGACGGCAAAAGTGTTGACTTTTGAGAAGTTTTGCGGATCGACAGAAATTTATTTACCATGTCAAATCAACTCCATTTTTACTTCGATACATAGAAAAAAGATGAGATTCAATTTTTCAGTTTACATGTTGTGGTT